>CAJNIZ010002858.1:0-62334 GCA_905231905.1 Symbiodinium pilosum | reverse complement strand
TATAAATACTTCCACAACTGCAAGATTACTGTTATTTACAGCGAAATCAGATACTAGCGAATGCATGCCGGCAACCATAATAACGTTCACTTCGACCACATCCACGACGAGTGAATCCATGCCGGCACCCATAATAACGTTCACTTCGGCCACATCCACAACCACCAAAACACTGGTATACACAGCACATTCCGATGAGCAGGCACTTGGCGCGGGCAAACAAGGGGGTGGAGCGTACATGTAGCATCTTGTACTTCTTAACTCCTCGAGAGGGGCTTGCCGTCCTCTCAGCCTGACTGGAAACTGGCAGCGGTATGCTGCTCAAGCCCGGCCCCTCCCCTCGTGCTCGTCAACCCCCTCCACAGCTCAGGAACTACCTCCCAAGCCTGGCGGGGGCCGGCACTCGGAGCCCTCTGTCAAGAGAGAAGGCGCTCACACTCGCTCTCTGCAACACAGACAAAACCTGACTTGGTAACCCTAAGCACCTTGTCGGAAGCACTGGCGTCATCACTTGCATCTGATTTGCCAATCTCCTTTGCACATGCAGAAGATAGCAGAAGCTTTGCAAGGTCTAGTTGCTTCGCTTCCCGAATCCTTGTTTAATCGACTGCGAATATCATCCTCGTCCTCTGCACAACGTGCTTCCAAGCTCTGCTGGATGGCGGTGCTTTGTTATGAGACTTCGGCGCTTGAAATGGAGATGTTGCTAATGCTTGGTCGACCGCTGCCTTGCAAGTCAAGATGAGGTCATAGGACCATCACAAGGCACCAGCAGTTGCTTGTTCCGAGGCCTCCTCCCTTGGGAGTATCTTGGCACCTTCTGCTCTCCATCAAGAAGAAGCACCACATCTAAAAGCGTTAACAAGCGAAACTCGTGAGACATGGACGGAGGCCGCAAAAGCAGCAGCGGACTCTCGACCTCTACGACCTGGCAAGCGTGCGTCAATCTCAGAAAAAGATGCTCTGTGAATGTCGTCCTCCAAACTCGCATGGAGTGACACGGCCTTGTTTCGCAATAAGCATCTTTCGACGGTCGCATCAGATATGTCAAGCTCATACAGAGGGCAATCAAGCTAACCCAATGACATCCAATGTCCAGTGAAGACAAATCCGCCCACAACTTGTTATACCTACTTGTGTCCAGGACAGCACGGGATTGTGCAGCATGTGCTTGTTTTCTTCAAGTCTTGTGACGTTAGTCTCAGGCACTGGCAGTCCGGGGAGTTACCATCTCTAGCACATACCTTCCAAAGCATCGCGACATATCTACACTTAACTTTCTGTCTGAAGGTTGGCAACCAAAGCACGACAGAAAGTGACAAAGTTGTTGGACTGCAGTGGGCTTTGCTGAACGCGCACAAACTGCGTGGTTCACGTCGACTGCCACCGAGTGTCTCCTGAGGCTGCTTGACGTTGGAACATTAATCAAAGAGCTGGGACTTCTCTTGGCAAGGCACGCAAAGAGGGGCGTGGCCGCGGGCTGATGCAGGTGCCGCCACCTAGGCCCAAGCGGAGGGACAACAAACTCCTTGTTCTCTTCTTGTTCTCTTTGTCTGGAAGCCTCTGAAGAATGCCACCATGCCTAGGCACTCCCAGGTCAAAGGCAAAGTTTTCAGAACAGTTCTCTTGGGCAGCGAGCAACAGGAGGCCTCCCTCTCGGAGTTTCGGGAACAGGTCCTGGAGGTAACGAGGGACACTCGACTTCTGAGGCTTCTGTCTCAAGTTTGCCTTCTTGCACCACGCCGGAAGTCCGCTCGGATACGAGAGTCAAGTCCAACTTGAGATGGTGCTCCTGATGTGCACAGGTGTTGTCCTGCCCTTCCGGAGCATGCTGAGGTTGACGACCTTTCGTATTCTGGCACGGTGACACGGGAGCCTGCCCAAGATGGCCTTTTGAGTCTTCTTGAGCGAAACCTCCGATCTGGTAAACCGCCTCTCGCAAAATATGTCACCTCACGGTACACACGCTACACACGCTACACTCTGAGTCGTGAACGGACTGGGCCCTTCAAGCGGTGCAGCCAGGCAGCTGCGAAGACTCTCGACATCACTTGAGCTGGCGACACTGCCTCAAAAGGGAGGGTGGTGCTGCGTTGGTGCTGTGCTGCAGCACCAAACCCAGCTATGGAAGGATCGTCTTCAGAGCTGATTTACAAGAATATCCGGCGACAACATTCCTGTTGTATGTTCTTTTCGTCCTAATATGTTCTGGTAGTCCAACAGCTACTCACATTAGGAGGGAGTCCAAAAAGCTTGTTTGCAAAGCGATGCCACAACTGTAAGTGTGCTTCCTACAAGTAACTGCTAACTCAGACAAACGCAGTCATGTGCGTAGCAAAACGAGCTTGTCAATTCTAAAGCACCGCCGTGCCAGACTTCAAGACTTCAAGCTCATGACTGTATCAGGACTCCAAACACAAGACATCTCACTTGAAATGCAACAGTCTGCACGACAGACCAGCTGTTCGAAGCACAGTGCCTGCGTCGAACTTTCAGAATCTGAGGCTTGTCTTGCAAGTGCAAAATCTCATCTGCGAACTCTTGTATTTGAGGGTCGCGCATCTCGACAAACTTTCCATGGTGCCCTCATGTGCCCTGCTTACAGTATGCTGCATAGAACGGCCAAAGCACTGGAGGCTCAGAGTGGAAGCGTTTGCATTTTGGCTATAGGTTTGGCTGCATTGCCTAGTCCGAAAGTCTATGAATGAAGACCTAGTCAATCTGTCGATCAGCTTTCAGTTGGTTTTTTTTGTTTTTATTAGTATTTCTTACCTCTGCATTTTGTTTACCGACCATTGTATTCAACCCCAACATCCCATTAATGCTAGCCCTGCTTCTTTCTGCGTCAAGACTGTTGTCTTGCCGAGCTGCAGCAGACTGTAAATTACAAGGCTGACTTGTCGGCTAGAGTCTGAGTCTAGAGGTTTTCCACGGTACTCCGCAAGATGAGTCAGATTTCACGTCTGGGCAGCTGGCCTTCTGAATCCTTGAGCTGCAAGTCCTGGGACGCAAGAGGCACTACACAAGCTCAGCAACTTTGACAACTGGTGCCACACCTGCTTCTCAGTGAGACTTTCGCACCTCGCTCGTCAGATCTTCAACGGAAGCTAGACTTCTATTTGGTAGAGCTGACGTGCTGATAGCAACTTTGGATTCTATCCGGCGCACTTGCTGCACGGACCACCGCTTTCAGATGCAACTACCGGTGCGCGACTGAGCGGATTGCTTCCCGAGGGCCACACACCGCATCAGGTGTTGCATTTTCCATTGTTTGCATCAATTTGGCTACTTGAAGGTGCGAGCCGCTACCCGGGCGCTTGGAATGGTAGTGGCATCCGTTGTCGGCATGAGCATGAATAGCGTGACAGCAACTTTCAAGCAGCTTCATTTGAGGCTACACATGATAGATGGTGAAGACAACAAATGTTGCCAACGTAGAGCTTATCTCAACCAAGGCACCGTGAATGAGGGGCTAACAATGGGCGCGTTTCAGCTTGGGTAGCTGCCTTGTGGACCTGTCGGACAGCCAATGAGTTTTCATCACACAAGATCACAAAAGTCTCACGCTGGCCTCTGTGTGGTCTTCCTCCTCACCTGTCAGCAAAACAGTGCCCCAAACTACTGCATTAGAATGCTAAATTGAGCCCCTGTCGAACACTGAGAAGGTTCACCAAACGAGGCTGCACAAAGGCCTCTGAATGCTCGCAACTGCTTGTGGACGTTCGAGAGATCTTACTTACGATCAAAACTTGCTCAAAGACCTGGCGAAGCGGGCGAAGCGGCACCTTTCGCCTCGGACAGCACGCCTCCACAAAAACAACCGAACGCAACTTGAATACAACGTCTGCATAGCCGAGAAGCGGTACAGAACCGGCAGCTCGGGAAAGTGCATCCTCTGAGCATGATGCTTCTGTTGTTCTAGTTTGTGTTCGGACGGTCATCTCAAAAAGGGAGTAACAACTTGCACCGGTCTCATAATGTCTTGACGCTGAGATTTTACTCCCCTCCCCTGGCCCTGGCTCCTCCTTCTGCCGGTTTCTTACCGTCACGTGGCTCAGAGAACCTGCTACGTGGAGCTGTCCGGAGGCCGAGGCATATCACACAACTGCAAAATGCGGCATGCACACGGGCCTTTACTACTGCTTCCAGGAATCTGGACCTGGGAGAGCTGCGTGGATGTGGAGAATTCTGATTGCGTTTACAATCCGCTTGAGAAGTCTGGTCAAGCATGAAGCATACTGGTCCTCCAAAACAAAAGGCCTCCACGGTTCTGCAAGCATTCAAAGCTGACACGGCCAGTGTCGTACGTGTCACAGCGGGTTGGTTCCTCTACGTACGTCCAGACAGATGTCAAGATATGAAACTGCCGGAAGTCCTCAGTACTGGCACCATTCTTCTGCCTCCACCTGGTCAAACGGAGTTTTTCCCCGGCAGTTCTTCGTACACACTTCTCAGCATGCCGCTTGCCAGCATCGACTTGCCGCTCCTTGGAAAACTCTGCGAGACAAATGTCTGAGCAATGAAGTTTGTGGCCCCGCGGCCCCGCCTGGGCATGCTCAGCGTAGAAACGGGCTGTGGCCTCGACTTCTTCCATTTCTTCCATTTCGCATGCGACAGGTTCCAAAACCGGCGTTTACAACTTCCGAGCTACTTGCGACAAACTGCGGGCCGTGGTTGTGACCAAGGGTTCACCTGCATGACATGAACACCGTTGACCATCTTCAAAGGGACCGAATGCCAAATATGTGCTGCAATGCCTCGCGGTAAATTCCTCTCTGCTTTCAACCTGATAAACGTGGGAAATGTGCTTGTCTGCGTGGATGAGTGGTGAAACACGACCCATGCAATCCAAATATGGCAGCATGTCCTGCTGCGGCAGAAGCCGGCCTTCGCCTTGGCAGCGAGAAGATGATTTTGAAGTTGTGCACTTCTGCATCTGACAAAATGCAGCAGGGTCTTCACGGTGCGATCAATTCCCAGTATTTGACTTCAGTTGCGTCAGATGTGGCCTCAAAGCCTACAGAGCCTAGATTAGGTTGTCTCGTGCTTCTGCACGTTTGAGCAAGGATACTCTATGACACTCTGCACAGCTTCAGTGCAGATCGGGCAGGAAAGCAAGGCTTACCAAATGATGCTGCGATCAGCGGTTTGGGCTTGGAGTATTCACTGTGCCGACCATCCAGCTTCAGATGTTTGGATCCTTCCGTGCTGCTCGGAGGGCACTATGATGCTTGTAGCCTGATCCACAGTTCCCAGTTTGCACTTACCTTCACCTTTGGCGGTGGGAACAGGCCCCGCGCAATTATTCTTTTCTCAATGGGAGGGTTGGCATATCATGAGGTTCTTGACCCCTCAATATGAAGGAACCGCTTTTCATCGCAGCAGCTGTGCGCTGTGCACATTGGGCGTGCTTGCGGCAGCTGCATGGCCCCGAAGAGCAGGCTTGCTGCACTTTCTTGGGTCAATGTTGGGAAGCTTGCACGAGAAGCCTGCCATCTGCCTTGAGGTGTAAGCCAAGTCCAAGCACCGGCGCATACGCGCTTGCGGCGCTTGCGAGTTTGAGCCGAAGGCAAAGACCATAACAAACAGCACAACGAGGACACTGCAACCAGAGCAGCCACGACCATAGCGGGGCAGCGGATTTGCAGCAGCAAGCAAGCAGCAAATGCAAAGGACAAGTTGCATCAAATCATTCTGCGGCTTCCCCCAGCTGCTCACAACAATGGCTAAAACTGTGCTTGAGAAACGACAAGCCAGTACAAGAAGTGAAACAAACTTGCCGGTGTATGTGCCGCCGTGGTGCTGTCTCACCCCTTGCCTGCGAAGCCATTTGCGCCAAGCGCCAAGTGCTAGATGGCCTGAAGCCATTGCGTGGTAAGGAGACACATGTTGTTCCGCCTCTAAGTCTAAGTCGAAGACCGGGTAAGTTCTGATCGTCGCCCCAACTTGAAGGCAAGTCAAGAGATCAGCAGGAGCAGGGACCATTATGACAAATATACTCCAAAGATA
Source organism: Symbiodinium pilosum (assembly GCA_905231905.1). Lineage (NCBI taxonomy): Eukaryota > Dinophyceae > Suessiales > Symbiodiniaceae > Symbiodinium > Symbiodinium pilosum. The sequence continues at coordinate 56,325 of CAJNIZ010002858.1, read as the reverse complement.
GCCCCTCGCTGCCTCAAGAATTGCTGCATCTTTGCGTTGCACTTCCAGCTTCATCTCAGCAATCTCTTGCAGAACCTAACACACGCTTGACTCCTCTTATGCCCTTGAATCCTTGAATCGAAGCTTTCTGCTAGGCCTGGCTCGTTTGAACTTTCAAGCTGCACAGTTCGGCCTCAGCAAAGCAGTGGTGAGGCGGGCGCAGTGACAGGCACTGAGCACTGGGGGGCCTGCACGGAGCTCCTCACATTCCTAGGAACATGGCTATTTGAAGAAACGAAGCTGCAGCAGCAAACAACAACTTCTGTGTCCTCGTTCTCAGCGAGGCCTTAGAAGAGCCATCTGTCCAAATGGAAACAAATCTGCGACATTCGACAGCTCAGTCTGCAGCGTGTATCTGCATCTGGCAAATGTGTCAGGAAGGACTGCACCCGGTGTCCAAACCTGAATGATGGCAGAGGTGTTCTTGCGGGAGGCAATGCTGCGGCTACAAAGCTCGGGGCTGTAAAGTCCGCAGCGTCTCGGCCTGCGCTGCAGCATCAAGCCTTGGTGTCTTAGCAACTGCTAGAACCAATGCTCCAAGTTCAGCATGCTTAGCCCCTAAATGTTTCAGGCGGGCTGTGAGCGTAGGCTGCCAACCTCAGAATCATAGTTGTCCGATCCTCCGGCATGACATGAACCGAGTTAACGCGAAGTCCATTGCATAAACAGAAGAACACTCATGCGATCTCATACGCCAAAAAAAGCAACCCAGCAGCAGTGACTCTGCAGCCACCTCAAGCCCCAAGGTTGTGGAGCTCAGAACTCAACATGGACCGAAGGCACACCGAGTCCTGGCACTCCTCCAAGATATCCTGCAGCAGGTGCGGGAGCTTGAAACCACGGCATGGCCTTAGCCCAGCTCCCTGAGACGACACACGAGCTCCCACGATGCTCTGGGTTTGGCACACTAATCGATCGTTGGCATCTGTGCCAACCACCGTAATCTGCCCAGCCTTTTTTTCTTAAATCTGTGTCTCAAACTTGCAAATCTGATGCCAACCCTGGGGCACGTTAGCGGCCGTTAGCGCGCTTCACATGACGTTGGCCAACCCCTGAAGGTCTGGCATACTTTGGCATCTACCCTAGATGAATGACGTACAAAGCATTCTTGAACCGGCTGACAGCTTCCGGCGCCCCCCCCCGCTGCCCTCCCAGCCAACCCTTTCAAAATCCAGAAGACACTTTCAAACTGTAGTCTGTCGCAAGCTGAAAATCTCTTATTCTCACACATTCAATCAGCTCACACCTTTTTGTAAGCGGCTTGAACCATCGCACGTTTCACAACGCCCTTGGTTTTTGCAATGCCTTGCATGAACAAGGTACTCTGACAGACTCTAAAACAATTCCTTTAGCAGCACTTCAGTGCAAATGCATTTCAGCAGGATGAAACCGATGACTTACAGCACCTCAACAGTCACAAGTACTCTGCAGCGATGTCAAATTATGAACTCGGCACTACTCAGCCGGGCTCACGGGTCAACCGGATCAAGACATAGGTTTGTGTTTGAACACAAGAATCATGTTCAACTTTATGGTGCCTGTTTCACATCTTGGACAATAACGCGTCGCGGTCACCGGACTGGAGAGTGAAGATGAGGCATGAAAACGAGTACGAAAAACACGTTCCTGTGTGGAAGGAATTGCAAGGTACAGAAGGCTCAAAAAAGTCTTTTCCAAAACACGAGATGAGCAGTGTGTTTTAAATTAAAATCCACGTACAAGTACTGAGCAACACCTAGACCCTGAACCCTACACCGCGCTTTTTGCCCGTTTGTGCAGAGGAATCGACGGAGAGCGCGGCTTTGCCGCAGCGAGAGAAAGCCTGCAACAGTTTGCTGCCGCACACGGGTGGGGTTAGGGCAACCTGGGCACTAACGTGCCCAAGAACACTGAGGAAGACCTAGACCCCTGGGGATGCAGGCTAAGGAAATGCAGGTGAGCCCCAAAAGGCGGGTGGGCGGGAACCACAAGAGCTGGCCCTGACGAATCCTTCACGCAGGATTCCGCAATTGCACGTAAAATGACAGCGCGGGAGGCGGAGCTCAGCAACTGAATACGTGCCCGGGCTGCTGGCTTGAGGGAGTGGAGCAACAACTGAGCATTATTAGCCTCCTGAAGATAGAACTCAACGGTCTTAAGCTTTGACCAACGGCCCCGCCACGCCACCAACTCCACGTCTTCGGTCAACAAGTAATGGAATGTAGCGCCACTGCCGCGGAGGACACCGGGAGTGGCAGTCTATCAACCTGGTGAAAAGGTACGCCAAGCTGCTCCATGATTGCATTCCATTGACGACGGTCAGTGCGCAGAGAGCCGCGGTAGAGTCGCTCGAACAAAGGCAAACGACCAAATCTAGCTTCCAAGAAACTCAAAGTGAGCGGATCCTCAAGCCGAGTATGTTGCCTCTTGGCAAAGCCTGCCGTCTTGGGGTTTTTTACATGCACGTAGGCAACCCTATCCAACGTCAACGCATCACTGGGGAAAACAAGATCTTTACGAGTAGGGAGACGAACTCCGAAGGATGCCGCATCCCTAAGAACCCTATCGGTGTAACCGCGGCCCAATCACCCCAACCCCACAGCAAAGCGATAGCTACAGCAGCTTCGAGGACAGGCTGAAAGATCACTGGCCGACAATCCCCTGGCTCCGCCAGTTGCCATTTTTTTATCGATCTGCCAGGCAGGAGTGAGGTGATTACTGAGTTGGGGGTAAAGATATTGCACTGCCGTGATGCATTAAACGAACAAGCACCTGGGCAACCCTGACTCGTACAAGTAAAGCCCATAGGCGCGCAGAGCTTTTGCCATGGTGGAAGCTGAGTCAGCCACAAGCGACACAGAAATTGGGCCTCCAGCCAGCTCTCAAAGCCGCTCAAGTTTTTCGACATTCTGTGCCGGGCGGTAGCTGCAAAGCCGGACATCAAGTCGCGCCCACCGCGCGGTGCAAGTGTAGACTGAACAGGCCCAGGGTTTCTTTCGATGTCGCCCCCCAGCAGGAGAAGCAGACGCAGCCAGCGCGCCGCAATCTTGGGGCACCTCGAGGAAGCGGTACAAGTCAAAGCGACGACAGTCCCCGCGCAACGTACCAAAGTGGCACCTCTCGAGTCGGCGGGGGAAGTGGAGTAGACACGCAAGCCACCAGGATACAGGCCTCCACCCAGTACGCAGGGCAAGCAGTCCCTGAGCACATGGCTTAAAAAGCATACTACTGGACCTACCCTTAGCGGAGGCACCTAGAAGAACCCGACTATCGATCAACCCAACCGAACGGGTTCGGGGGTGATGCCTGCAGAGGTATTTCGAGCAGGTCTTGTAGGTGCGAATTTCATTCACAGTGATGTGCCCAGTCCGAGCGAGTAAAGCAATACCTGAGGACCTCCTTGAATGGCAGGGAATCAGCGAGCTCCCCGATCCACTCTGGATCGTCGAAGTACTGGCGAACAAAGGGCCCCCCATCGAGCTCAGCAGGCAATGCATTGAACGAGCAAACCCGCAGGGATTTCAAAAAAAGTCACAGAACCCCTGAAGCGTCACGCTTGGCGGCAAGGCTGCCGGCGGCCATGCGATCGCAGAGAGGGAATGGGTATGAGCCCGAAAAGGAAGCTACATCTTCACCGTCGTTGGCCGACACTCTTGGCGAAACAAAGCAAGGACATCTTTCTTGCACCGCAAGATGCCTACCCTTGCAACCACAGCGGCAACCTTGAGGCAGGTCCGTCAACCATTGTTTGTTGTGAAGCCATTGCAGGGGGGTTTCCTAAACGGAGATCCGAATGAACAGCAGCAAAAGCCAGTCAGGACGGCTCCCCAGGAAGCAAGCACACCGAAGCGGCGCACGAAGAACATGATGCTGGAGCCGGGCTGCTCCACACGGAAGTAGGCAGCCAGACTGGCGGCGACGCAGAAAAGGAACGCAACCATGCAGCCGAGCAAGCAAGTTGCGCTGAGCGGTGAGCGGGTCAGACGGAGCTAAGCCAGAAGCGCAGGGCAGGTTTTTGACCGCACGCAAGGCCGCCTGATTGCGCCAAACGTTAGGCATGGCAGGCCGGCATGGAACTCCCTCACTACGCGCCGCAATACAAGAGGAAGCACCTCGTGAAACACAGTTTTGGACGCCAGGTCCGTAACCCCAAGGCGGCCTCATACAACGTCGAAGAGCGCCCCTTCATGCAACACACTTGAAACCTTCATGTGGACACGCAAAACAGGAACGGGTATGGACGCCGCGGTGTTCAGCACAGTTCGGCCACGGCAGACTGATTGGAATCTGCCTCAACAAGACCAGCACCTTGCGGACTGGCGTCCACAACCTCGACAGCAACCCGGCAAAGCACGCTAACCCGATGCCTGGGGCGTCCACAAAGCCGGCTTGGCCGTCAACCTCTGCACCTAAGAACGCGCCGCGAGCTTCACGCAAACCCAATAAGTATTGTACTATTTTGGGGGCTATATTGGGGTCCCGCTACTTAGAGAAACGATCTAAAATTGCAACAGCTCTGCACTGGCACTAAAGCAGAGCTTCGGGGTTGTCCAGCATTAGGGGACCCTTTTCGAGGGTTTTTAGTTCTTGTAGTAAGGGTTATAACACTTCTTGGGAAGCTACCACATGATTTATGCCCTACAGCTCAACGCGTGTCACGCCAACACATATCGTGCAACCGGTTGCTTCTCAAGCACACGGCGGCGGCTGGCGACGGCTCAGAACTTGGGGCCCGGAGCCAACCGGGCCTTCAAGCCACGGGTTTGGCCTTATTAGGACAAGACCTCTTGCCATGTCCTTCGGCCAACAAATCTGACGCGCACGGTGGAAAGGGCTTGTCTTGGCAGGACTGTTAGAACGAAAGCATAGCTTCTTGCCATCGGCCAACTTGGTGTTGAGCATTGATTTGATGACCTTGCCACGCTCAACGCCCTTGCCCTTGCCATAATTGCCCTTTCCTTTTCCACCTTTGCCATGCAAAGGAGGCGGCGGTCGGAAAGGGTAATCCGACGAAGGCCAACCATCAAAACCGGTAGGAGTAGAAAGAAATTCAGTAGACGCAGTCAAAGGCACCAAGAAATGCTTGTTGATGATCTCGGGAGATTCCCACGCCAACCAACGCTTTGCTCAGGGAGTCAAGCTTTCCATCACATAGGTTTTTGCAAGCCCTCTTCTGGACTTCTAGCTCACACGACAGAATTAGCTTCCACACAGGGCGCCTAGTCGAGCCGCCGAACATGATGGGCAAGCCGGCGACACGCTTCCCCCCCACCAAGTGGTCTGAAAAACGCCGGAAAGTCTCCAAGCGCTTGGATCCCACCCTCCTGGAGATCGTCTGCACGAAGATCGCCGGACTCGCTCTGCTCCAGCTTGTCTGCAATCAAGCTTTTGGCCAGGATTTCATCATGCTGCAACTTGCCTAACGTGGCATCAGCAGCTTTGCGCAACGCTGCCATTTCAGAGCATTGGACGGCACGAGGCGTCTAGCCCAGCTTGCTTTCCACGTTCGTCTTATCCCACAGTTGCACGCGGGCAGACTCCCAGGCAGACAACAGACGAGCCACATTCTGACGGGCATTAGTGTCCTCGTCATGCTTCAAACCCCGATCTCCATGGCTATTGCGTTGCGGACTTCCAAATGAGATTCGTCAGGGCCCACAAGGCCTTTGTGATAAAGCGCAGCTTGCACCTCCACCGGCGCCTTGACCTCCGACAAGTGGAACTTGAGGTCAGGCGACGCGGCATTTAACGCCGCTTCGCGTTGCTCGGCAGAGAAGGAAAACAAAGGCATCAAGCAGAACTCAAGGCAAGGATGCCCAAGCGCTGAAACTTGACACGCAATGTCGTAAAGGCTAGAAATATAACAAACGCAACACGCACAGCTAACATAGCCGTTGCTAGCGACCCAAGAGGCACACCAACATGTGGCCCTGGGCACGCGCACATTGTACACAGAGACAAGGAACGCAACATTGCAGGCCGATAGCTGCACCTTGAGCTCAATCAGCCAGCTATGCGCAAGAAGGCCACGCCAACTGAGCGAGGACCAGTAACAAAAATTTAACACTACGTGGGCAGCTGTCGGCACAACCTAAGTGTGAAGGCTAGCATCAGTACTACCTGAGGAATCCGAATCAGCATCTGCATGTTCATTCCACGCCGGCAGGCCAGCAATGCTTGCAGGCACTGTCATATCATACTACACGCCTTCAAGGGCGTCAAAGCCTTCGAACTCGGAGATGCTGCAGTTGGGCTTGGAGCCACAGGCATCCCACCGATGCAATCGTCTGTATCTCCGACTTCTGGAAGCGCACACAAAATATTTGAAAACGACAGGCTCAGTCTCTTCAACAAGCTCGACGTCCACGCGAGGGCATGAAGGGCTCAACAAAAAAGTCTTTGTCATGGCGGAAATGGCAGCATAGCCTGCCATGCGCTGAACACAGGAGGACCAGCCCCGTGATGGCAAAGGGGTCAAAAAATCGCACTCGAGGCAGAACCTTCCCTCTGCCAAATGTCAAACCCAGCTTGAAGCCAGGGCAGGCCATAGAAGGAAGCCTCTGCACTAATAAAGATAGGCAACCAACGATCGTTCTCCCCCGGACCAGAAGACTGCGTTTGACCAAGAAGAGCCTGCAGAACTAGATCAGCCAACACCATTTGTGGACGGAACCAGTCCCAGCATGTCGTCACAGCGACGCGAAGACCAGAATTTAACAAGCTTGGCCCAAGCAAACGCCCGCAAAACGCCCGCGAATATCGTGAAGCGCTTTCACCCAACACCCAGTTCCAGCGCCAAGATGAGCATCACGGGTCGCGGCTTTGCCTTTCGCGGAGGTTCTACGGCCCCGCCCAGGACAGCTGATCGACGATTCCAGTGACAACGGGCCGTTGCGAGAATCGCAGATGGCAATTTTCAACTCAAGAGTGGATTCACATCTGGATCCCTCACATGATCACGCAGGTCCCCATGTTTGGGGCAAGAGACAAACCATTGCAGATCCTGACAGAGACAATGAATGCTCTTTATCTAACGGAATTTTTTCAGTCACATCTTCTCATTTTACTTCAGACCTTCTCCTCAGTAGAAGACAAATCTAAGGTTTCTTACAAGGAAATGACACCCAGACAAGATTCTCTTACGTGTCAGCAGCCCGCTCAAAAAATGCCAAAGTAGCCAAAAAAGCAGGAAAGCAGCGCGGCAAGACGACCTGAAAGGAAGCCTGTAACCAGTTGGCATAGCGTTACCACATTTGAACATGCTTTTTGATGCGCGACTCCGAGCGCCGAGGCACCTCATCATAAATTGCCAGAGAAGAAAGCGAGGTTGAGTAGGTGTAGCTGCTGCGTTCCGAATCCATTCCACACAAGCGAATCTTGGGAAAATAGGAAATGATAAAAATGTTGGGTTGGGTGCAATGTTGATGACACGTGCAGAGCAAAGTTGACTGAGGCCCATGCGTGTAATGAACTCAGCTGGTAAATCATAAAATGTCCAAAGGTCGTGGCTGCTGCAAGTAATGGACGGCGCAAAACCCTTGTTCGGCACTTATTGCTCTTGAGCCTGCTTAAAGAACAAGAAGATTAGGGCATTTGCAAAAAGACTCCAAGGGAACAAGCAACAGGCATCACCACATGGCTCTTGTTGCAGCGTTTGCAAACAAACCGGGCATCTCTTAAAGCGGAAGTTACACTTTGGCAACCTCAAAACATGCATCACGCAGACAGGCAACTAAACCAAACATATAAAGGAGGTCTAAACCACAAGCTCATAAACCAACAAAACTAGGGGTGACAGGCAGCTCACTTGGGAGTGGGAAAAACCCCCGTCCCGCGCCGAGGCACCGCAGAGGGGGCACCGCGCCCATGAATTAGGCAAAAATGGATGTCGGCCCACGCATTCACTAGGACCTTACCAGACCAATGATGTAGGCATTTTGGGCAATGACCTCAAGGTCTCTAGCACTTGCAAGTCTAGGATCTCTACCATCATCACATATCATCCACTTCCACTCTGAGGATCTACTCAGAGTGGATCCTAGGTGGCAAATTGCAAGGAGCACAGTGTAGCTGACCATGTGAGTCTGGTGCCCTTGCGCAGAGGCAAAGTGTGGCAAGCCCAGCACCTGCCCAGGCAGCAGTGGGATATGTCTTTCATCTTTGCCTGCTCCTTGTTCTACTGCAAGGTACCTCATCAGTTGGACCATGATCAGCCCTCCTGACTGTGTGGTGGCATGTGTGGCATGTTGGCATTCTCACATGTCTACGCAGTCCTGCAAAGTTTGTCCACGCAACGCTATCGGCAGGGGCGCAGACATTGTACCTTCATCCTAGACCTGAGTTTGGCCATGCTCTGTCCTACGCGCCATCCATGTGCCTGCATATGCTGGGGGGTTGGCGCGACGAAGGAGGAAGGCCGAAAACTCGCCTGCATCCTGCTGTTGCTGCAAGTTTGCCCAGCGCTGCAAGACTGGCGTCCAGCTGAGCAAACGTGGCACATAGCAGCTGAAAACGCTGCCGCCAGAGTGCTGTACGCAGCTGGCTTTGCAGTGACTACTCCTGCCCAAGCCATTGCAATAACTGAGGAGTTTAGATAGCAAACATTATCTGGATGCAAGGGACGGAAATTTGTCAGCCTTACCCTTACCTGTGAAAGATTGCACGACCAAGCATTTAACTGCGCTCCGGGCCGTGCTGTCGACTAGCGCGGACAAAGCATCGTACGCTTGATTGGCGTGCTCCCTCGCACTCGCGAGAAAGGGCAACACCGGCCCCTCCAACTTTTCGGCCAGGTCTCGCCGCATGAGAGCGAGTGAGAACCTTGTGTCTTCTGGAATACACCTGCGCAGCGCGGACAGAATATTCAGGATCTGCCCGTGCTCCAGTGCACCCTTGCTGGACCTGACGCTCTTCTGCTCCTCCACGTTCCAAGTGCGGAAGCACCCATGAGGATTCAAAGGCTGGTCCCCAATCACCAAGCACGCGTGCTTCTCCGCCGCTTTCGGCTGGTCCTCGCTCGTAATCAGGCTCTGGAGCTTGTCCTGAAGGAATTGAAGGATGCCGGGGAAGAGCGTCACTCTCAAGAAGGTCGTGACTTTGCCTTCCTCCTAGCTTCTTGGCCTTCCATGCCTTGGCCATCTGGAAAAGCGTTGATGTTACTCCGTGCTTGCCAGTATCGCAATAGACCAGGAAGTCTGACTCCACACTCAGTCGGGAATGTTCATCCTTGCACCTCAGTACCACTTTGGCAAGGAGGCGAACCATGTTGGACAGCTCCTCCACTCTGCGCCCCCAGTTTGGAACTTGAGCTTTGCTTGCCCCAGCTCCGTGGTGGTACTTGGTCTTCGCTCCCGCCCTGCATAGTCCGTCGCCGTCTCCAGCGCCTACATCTCGCTTTGGGCCACTGTTGCAGGCGTTTCCGTCGCCATTTCCTTGATAAGCAGGTCTGCAAGGGAAGCTCGGAAAAGGACAACACAGTTTTGGAGGCGCGAGCCAGCTTGCTTCACGTGCTGCTGACAGTAGTGGCAGGGCGACCCCCTATGAAATCCAGCTTGAGCACACCGTGCAACAGCATTGCTTGTGTGCCCAAGCACGCGGGTGACTTCTGCGGATGTGTGTTATGATGCCCCCTCTGCAACCAAAACCGGATCACGCAGTAGCTCCCTCCATGACTTGCGCTGCAAAGTTTGGTGCACAGACACTCTGCGAACTACTGGGATGCTCGGGGACTCCCGGCACGTGTGCCCAAGCGGAGTCCCCTCTGACTGAGGTGCCTCATTACATGCATCTGCGGAAGTGGCTTTTGCGCTGCACCGGTGCCATGGAGCATGGGACAGTGTGCCATGACGCGCTCCCTCAGTCCTTGAGGTCTAGGGAAAACCATATAACACCAGGGGCAGTGAGGCATACCATCAACCATATGAGGGGTCAAGTCAAGAGCAGCCCTAGCCTTGGAGTCTTTTAACATCAGGGTTTACAAGAAAGTAGCCATGCTTCTTGGCGTGGCGCTTGCGCATTGAGCTCAAGTCTGAGAAACACAGGCCGCACGTAGGGCACGCCTCCTGAGCGGCAGAAGCACACCTTCTCCTGCCGGGTCGTCATCTTCTTGAGTAGGCACAGCTCTGCAAGCATTTAGTTCACCCATTTTCAAAGTGAACCACTCAGCAGTCTGCACATCAACCCTCTCCATTCTCTTCTCAAGCATCTTGCTTAAATAGTCAAGTGAAGAGGTAACACCTAATCTTTGAAGCAGTTGCTCGTTACTTTCCCTGGTGGTGCGTACTGATGATCTTGCAAGTGCTCGCAGGCGCCGTATCTCAAAACTTGACAGATGGGCAGCGACTCGAGGGGCCACACCACCGGCACGCAGACCATACATGGTCGTCGATCTGACGCAAGCAAAATAGACTCGGATCCAATGATTCAGGGAAAGCGCCCGTGCAGAACGCAAAACCTTAACCAGGCGATGTTTCTGCATGTTTGCGACCTTCATTCTATGCTGGAGGGTCTGCATCTCAAATTGATGATACGAAACCACTACCCCTAAGTAAACCATCCTGTCGTGCACCGGGGTCGCCAATGGGTCACTTGGTGTGCCCATATAGACATGTCGTTGCTTTTGTTTGCTGAAAATTCTCTTCTTTATCCATTTGCTGCAGGCCCTGCCTCTGACTGCAAAAAAAAAAGTGGCTTTTCAGGGTTAACCTTCATCCTTAATTCAGCAAACAAGGAGAAGGTGACCTGAATCATCTTCTGCATCTTATTGAGGTCCTCTGCAGACCCTATTTCCCATGAGAGATGCGAGTCGTCAGCAAACAGAGTGGCACGTTTTTGAACCCATTCTAAATTGGTTCGAAGGCTAAGGCGACGCAGGTAATAGGCGGCGACGGCGGAAAACAGCAGGGGGGCTAACGCGCATCCCTGGCGCACCCCTCTATTCATACTGGCGCAAGCAGTCTGGCGGCCATGTCTGACGCGGTATCGCCTCGCAACCCTGGAGATTGCCTGGTCAATGGAGGGATATACGCACACTGAGGCACGTCTTGAGGCACATGTCCGATTTCTTGCAGCAGTCTTTCTTTGAGGACACGGGCGACGCACTTCCCTCCGGGGTCTGAATGCCTAGGGCCTAAGGTCTTTAGGCCTTTTGGTTTACTTGCCTGGCTTAGGTATAAGCGCAAGGTGGCTATCTGCCCAAGTAGAAGGATACCAGAGCTTCCCCTGACCATAGTGGAGATTGGCAAGGCTGCTCAGCCGCTGAAAGAGCACTTCCGAACAGGTCTTCCATACAATGACTGGAACGCTGTCTTTGGGAACGGCCTTACCTGTCTGCGATTTTTGTATGGCTTGCTGAGTTTCCCCAACCTTAATACAAATGGCTTCTATGTCGCTGGCGGTCATCTTAAAGTCGCCCTCCCCAAAACCCTGCTTGCAGTGTGCTTGGATCTCTGCCATCTCCTCAGAACGTATCTGCACTTTTCAGGTCTGCGCTTGGGGGCAATATCACGGATGGCCTTGTGAAGTTGCGCACGCAGATTACTGTTTGCAGCAGTTTCCGCTCTGCGAAGTTTGGCAAGCAGAATTTCCTTCTTTTGGCTCCTACCTCTATGTCTTAAAGTCTTGCGCGCCTTCATGAAAAGGGCATAGGCCCTCCAGGCTCTTACGCAACGCCTGAACACACTTAACCCTGGAAGGCAGCCTCAACATGTCAGCGCAGACTGAGAGGAGAGCTTGATTTATCATGCCCGGATCTGCATACGTAGGCACTGCGCAAAGCTTCTGCTCAGCTCGGACCTGAAAAGAGCGGGATTTATCACCTCCGGGCGCCAAGGCACTTTCAAGCGCTTGCGTATCATACGGTTTGCATTGCGGGGTTCCTTTATACCTAACCTTGCTTCCAATCACCTTTTAGGGGGACGCTACCACAAACCGGCTTGTGTTTGGCTCCATGTCTCAAGGAACCAAGTCAAGATCCAGGGGCACTGCTTGTCTCTGAAGGTCTGCAGCCGTACGCTTGGTGGCTAAGAAGTCAATCTGGGCGCAGACATCAGGTCCACTATAATTATGTTCCAGCTACAGATTTTCTAGAGCTCTTCCATGTATATGTATTCAGCAGGCAGAGATCATGTGCTGAAATAAGCTCCATGAGCTCTTCAACATCAGTCTGCGCAGGGTTGACAGCCTCAAGACTCCCTTCCCAATGACTTTTTGGGTGTCACAGGCGTATTTGCATCACATCCCAGAATCGAGAGGTTTCTGCGCGGTAACTGCGAAAGAAGCCTGCCAGCTGAGGTCCAAATTCTGTGTCGGCGCTGCTCGGTCAAGGAAACATGTTGCGTGTTCCAAGCCCACCGATACACACCAACAATGTCAATGCAAAAATCGCTTCGCTGACATCGGACATGCATGAGCCTTCCAGGTACAACGGATGCAAACCTAAGGCCATCTGCTTCGGACAGTTTCGTGGAAATACATATGGCAACACCGGAAAATCTGCTGTTGGAGTCGACGCAGGTCACAACGTTCCAGCTGCCAATCCGAAAACAGGAATGCTCCTTGCCGAGTCCCCAGTGTATTTCTTGTAAGATTACCACGTCTGCCAATTGCTGCGTCTGCAACCAATTTGCACAAACATCGTAACTGTCTGTAGACATGCCTCCAATATTATAGCTGATGAAACGAATTCATTCAGTGCATGCAGAGTGCGTTACCCTGCGAACCTGGCTCGACGACCTGGGCGCTGTTGGTTGTTCCGGAAGGCCAGTTTCGGCATTTGCCCGTAACCAGCGTCCTCTGTACCAAGTACCGCCAAGGCTACTCCTCTGTGCTCTGCCGCAAGCCCTTCGAAAAGAGCGCTTTCTTGTAGAATTTTTTGAGTGCCGGGAAAATCATTAACGGTGGGATATAAGCCATGAAATTTCGCTTCATCTGCAAGAGATTCAGCTCCTGATCTGCTCATGGCGCACAGACCAACCCTCGGTCCTGCATGCTCTCTATATAAGCCAGCGTACGCATTTCCAGCAGCATGCCCTGGAATTTGGGACCCAGGCGGCTCCATGTACGAAAAGTAGCTGTAGCGAGGCCGCGTCTTCTCCAAATCAAAGCAGTAGCTTTCCCGCAGGAAGTAACGCCCAGTCACAGGGAAAAACCAACACAAATCAATCAATGAAACCATGGCATGCTACCGCTCACTACCCCGCAGCTAGTTGCATTTGAGCCAAAAAAAACATCGCAATACGATGCTATCCAAAAGGTTGGAGCAGTCCGTAGCTGGGCATCGTTTGCCAGCTATCGATAGCCACATTTGCCGGCAAGAACCTGGAGTTGTCGTCGGCAGCCGCAGGCTGCAGGGGGCGCAGCTGTCGAGGGCGCAGAAGGTAGTCCAGCGGAGTCAGCCGCCGCGTCACTTCAGGCAAGCGAACTTGATATCTTAAATGTGATAAAGCCCAATCGCCAGGATACATGAAAGTCAAAAAACTAAAATTAAACCCTAAAGACTCAGCGTGGTAATGAAGGAAAATCAAGCTAGCATGCGAAAAGCAAACGAGTGTTGGCGAGCCCCTGGGATCGGCTACCGCTGGAGCCTTCAAAAGCATGATAGTAAGTATAAACTATGAAAAAGGAGAGCAACGAAATGTGAGCGCAATTATTCAGTCAGTTTCAGGGTGGGGTTTTGATGACGGTCCTTGGGCTTAGGGGTTCCGACGCTTCAAGTAACCCGGAGTGACTCACTCAAGGACACTTGATTCTTCCTTACGCCTGACCCGCACGATACCTGCTCTGCGCACGCTTACTATGTGTAGCACGGCCCTTAAATTCACTTCCCACCTCGGAATACATTAGTGGGTTCACGCAACCACGCACTGGCAGGCCCACGGCTCTCCCGCAACACACACCAAGCTCTTCCGCAGCCAGATGAAGGGAATTAGTCCAGGGAAATGTGCAGCATGTCTTGCATCTTCTTCTTGACCAGCTGGCTGGAGCTAAACAAATCCCAAGTCTGATGCAGGTAAGACTGAGTGGCGCCACGCCGATAGTTACTTAACAACTGGTCATGTGCAAGGACACGTGGTACTCGGCCAAGTGCACAAGACTTCCCAAGAGACCCGAGCACATGTGTGCTTCGGCTAGCCAGCGGCTGCCAGCTCGCTGAGCATGATCTACTTGAACATTAAGGTTGTGACGAGTTTGCAAGACCTGCGCAATCACAACAGCCAGTGTCTCGCAGGATCTGCCAGCCCAGCTGAACACGCACAAGCAATCTGCAGCTCCTGAACAGTTGGAAAATCACCGCCACATGCGACCTCGAACACATCGACTTCATGCGCACTTGATGCGCACTACCAGCACGCTCGCTGTCAGAAATGCAAGTGCTACAAGCGCCCAGCACAGCAAACCGGCTCTGAAGGTGGCGCGACCACCCCTCACCTCAAAGCCGAAAGGAAGGTGGATCAGAGCGTCAAGACTTTGCACAAGCTCAGCGGCAAGGGCCTATGAGACTGCGAAGTGTGGATGCAACCTGCCGACATGGGCCAGCTTGCATCGCGACTGAAAATCATGATATGATGCATTGCATTGCATCCCGGCTGATGTGTGACCACCGGCACACCAGCCTGATGGGACTTCCAAACCTGACACGCTTGATCATGCCTGGACGCCACCCAGGACCATCTCTGGGTGCAATACCAACTCAGATGCCAGAGCGCGAAATCGCAGCCTGCGAATTGAATACAGTACGGAAACCCTTTGGATGGCCCAGCTTTCATTATGTCAGGCCTTCCTTTGAAGCTGGGCATGCTTGATTCCTGCTAGCGCCGCTACAGGATGCTCACTGGTTATAAACTTGTGACGCAGCAATGCTGACATCATCGACGCGCCTGCAGAAGATCTCGAAGGTGGTCACCGGAGACCTCGAACATTTGCAGCGACGCCTTGTCAGGGCTCGCTTGTTGTAACCTACCAATCTGGTGACCAGTTCACCTTGAAGTCCGCCACGTCCTCAGTGTTCGTCTGGGACGCAGCACACTTGACCGGATTGCCAAATGCCAGCAGCAATATCTGAGATCTGGGCACAGGCATGAAGCTCAAGTTCACACGCAACCTTGCGCAAAGCTGTGGCAATGTGCACCCACACGTGCTGCGGCCGACATTAACCCCATCAAGCCCCTGCTTTAGTCAAATACCAAAAATCTCCCTCTCATGCACTGCACTAGCCGCACATTCACGGAGAGGTTATCATGCCGTCTTGTCTCCCCTATAGTCTTGCGGTGCTCTGCATGAAGCAGCAGCATCAAGTAAGCACGCTTTCCTTGATCTGCAGTACTGGCTTAGTCCAGGACTCTACGTTTCCATGGCCGGTTTGTTTTTCGTCGATTGCATTACTTACTTAGTACTTGCATCTTTGTTTCCGTCAGCCGGCCTGATTTTTATTTGTAGTACTGGCTTAGTATTGGAATCCATGTTACTGTGGCCCTAACTAGGGACAGGCCCCACGTTGCTCTGTAGGCCTGTGACTTCGATGGCATAGGAATGCGTTGGCGGACTCAAGACGTCCCTCGGAATTGAATGGCTCGCGCCGGGTCGTGCTCTGGACTGCTGCCATGTTGCGCAACGCGTGGCTTGCAGCGAGGCAATGCGTGGCGACTGCCGCTGCCAGGCAGTCAGGTGAGTCAGGCATCAGACCAGTGGTTCATATAGGGCTGAGTCTTGCAGAAGATCCAGCTTGCTGGGGTGACAGCATAGAGGTGTCCCATATGACACTTTTTGTACTGGAAGCTCGCAATGTGGTTCCCATCTGTATTTGGAATGCCGTAGATCAGGGCGTTGAAGCATGGCCCATGCCAGGATGACACAGCGAAAATTGTGGCTCAAGTGAACACAGGACATTTTGTCCGAGCAGGGTTCCTGGGGATAGCCTTACGCGCCTAGGTCCCTTCAGGGTCAGGCTTCTCGCGTGGGAAGGGCCTGTTTGATGCTGAGGGTTCTTCGGCGCTTGTTTGCTCACTCATGTCCGACCCCAACTATAAGCCGTTGGATGATGTTCCATGGTATATTAGACGGCGTAGTATTTCCAGGAATAGCCCTGCGTTTTCCCTAGTCACTGACTCATCAACCCATTAATCAGAGGTCTTACCTGCAACTTCGACAGTACTAACTTGACCTTGCAAATTCCTCTCGGCAAATGCTTCAGACAAAGCCAGCCACGTGGCCATGTGGCAATACTGTATACCTGAAGTCTGAAATTGCACACTGCTGCCTGGTGCGCTAAGCTGTAGATGGAGCTCTGGTGGCCAGCACCACACAACAGCAAGCTGGTGGCCTTCACAATTCGCGACATCTTGCAACCTGCATTTCAGCTCTGAAACCGTCGCACAAGGCCTGCCCGGCAACAGCGGCTTGCACATCTGTCTTCAACACTTCGTTCAGGCCAGCAAGATCCTCATTGTAATTCAGAAAACTTCAGGCCTCTTACATCCAGCAAAAACTGTAGTTGCTCAGTGCAACCTCAACAATGCCTGCCCACTCCAGGCTTAGGGCTGATTGTTGCAGAATGTGCTCGAACTGCAGCTTGCTTGACGATGAAACGGAGTAGCGCCTCAGAGTTCAAGATCTGCCACCCAAACACCCATGAGTCAGAAAAAGTCTGGTGTTGCCAGGAGACGGTCGCCTTTCTGGAAGTGAATTCTCAGGAATGCAACCTTCCACGCCCAGGGTTGACTTCCAGCTGTGCCGTTCCCAGCAGCGGCCCAGGGCCTTAAGCCTTGAAGTTAGGATTGGACCTATGCCCTACCACTGTTTCTAATAGTACTGCTTCCTAAGATGTCCAAACCCTATTAACCCTAATGGAGTCCGCTGCAGTGGTGCTCCACGACTTGGGGGAGAGGGACTGGCACGAAAGCTACAGCAGGATCTAACTGGCAGAATGCAGATGCGCACTTTCTCCTTTTCTCACTACCGGGAATGAGGAAGGCTACAGTACAGGACACAAGCCCTTGATTGACATACAGGACACAAGCCCTTGATTGACACCAAAACGCGTGGCAGTCAAATAGTATCCATGTGTATCCAGTGTAAATGTGGGTGTATGTAGTACTTGCATATGACTTTACCTACACTAACTGAGCTAGTGCTCGGCACTAGTCTGCTATACTCTAGTAGATACAGTACGTACGTATGCTCAAACACAAAGGGGGCTTGAACGAAGGCCAGGAAGCTTGAGCATCTTGAACGAACCTTGTCCAGGGTTCATGCGATGGGTCGAGCATGTGTTCTTTTGCCTGTGACGCACTTGTGGCGCGTTCTTTCATGCCCTTTTTATCCGTTCTTGTGAGCCCAAAAAGAAGTTTTCTTGACGTGTTCTTTAAAGGTCGGAAAACAACCCCCCTGCATCATGCCCGAAACCATCCCTGCCCTGCTGTCTGGCTGAAGCCAGATTTTTGACCATGCACCAAGAGCGCCCCCCCACCCCACACCCCTTGTTGCAAGCTCAAGCTAACGCTTGATGAGAAACTCAAGCTAGACCCGGAGGCTAGCTTTCGTGACAAGCGAAGCTAGATAGCAGGATCATGCCCTATCCGGCCACAGACACAGCAACCTGGTTTGATACAGTGTTAGGTAGATACGTTTGCGCAGCTGTTTTTGACCATGTCTCAGGGAGCAGGGCTGCATCTGCCAATCTCTCCAAAGCTAACAATGCCAATGCCTGCCTGTGCTCATGCGTCGTCGCCTATTTGCCTGCAGGTGCGCAGAGCTCATGCCAACACTCTCAGATCCACCCCAAGTAATTAATGCTTGTACTTGCACTCTTGGACAGAAAGTGCCTGCGCTTGAATTGGATCCACACCACTGACCTTCACATCCCCATCCGAGCCGTCAGAGGTGAAACAAATTCTGTACTCTGCCGATTTGGGTGTGCCTGCAGCTCTTGTGGGCTCACAATCCGCAGCCAGTCTTGCTCCTCCTGAGAAGTCTTGAATTTGGCTTTATCACTGAGGCCGAAACTGACAACTCCTCACTTGGCTTGACCTCGAACTGACAGAACATATTTCTTTAAACCGCTGATAACCCTGAGACCGATGCAGTTGCAATGACTCTCACGTTCCTCCTCAATCGACTCATTGCCTGGCACTGCATGCACTGCTAAGACATCTAAGCCGAGTCTCAGAGCCCGCGGAGCCGTCACCTCCTGGCATCTCAGCATCTCTTCCTCAGCATGGGACACCTCAGTAGCTCCACTCTTTCATGGTGCAACTCTTGCAACCCTCGCATTCACAGAGTGGATCTGGACAACAGTACACGCCTTCTTTCTTGCTCGTAATCACGGCGTGCTTTCAACCCGCCTGTTGGCCACACAGCTGTTCTGGCGTGGCACTGCGTGGGTGCAGCCTTTCTGACACTTACTACGTGTGCATGTGCAAGCCCACCCGCGCTCAGCCAAGGGGTTGGCTTTAGCCTTGTCTGCGCTTCTGCGCTTGTGCTTGGACTTGGGAACTCAACACATGCAGTCAGTGCAGAATCTGGACGGTCATGCCCTCTGGAAGCGCTGCTGAGGAAAAGGAGACGCAGCCTTGTGATTGCTGCATACACATAGCTTTGCTGCGTTGCGTACAAGCGCAAATAGAGGGGCGGTAACAATGCAGCCCAAACCAGATGGACGGCAAGTGGTCTAACATCTTCTGATCCAAAAACTCTTCTGTCCCACCATTGCCTTGTTCGTCCCTCTTCAGAATGCATATCCTTCAGCATGGCATCCGCCATCGTGTCTAAGACGAAGCTTCCACTTGCTCATCTCTCCTTTGGCTACCACCCCTGGCGCAAGTGCCATTGGCCCCGTCATCAACCAACCACTCCTCCAAAGAGCTTGCTGATCAGGTACTCAAGAAGGCACCTGCTCTGCTGCAACATTTGCGTCTCACCCAGAGCTGCCGAGTATCAGCGGTGGGTAGTGGCCTCATAATGGCAGACAAAGCGCAGCCAAGAGATGACCCACAGATTTGTCTCAAAAACTCTCCATGGCAGCCGTGGGCCCGAGATTGGCCGTGACCTGCGTGTGCCAGTCGCAGATCCGCCGAACGTTGAGCCAAACACAAGTTTTGCATGTTCTAGTACTGGGCATCGACGTCAAGCAAACAACAAATCATCGCGCATTGACTTGCCTCTTAGACACAGCAAGTCCAGAGTCTCGTGCACGGGCCCGTGCAAGGCTGATTTCCTTCAACGCCTGGTGAGGGCTCATCTGCAGCTCTAGCTTGCTTGCAGAACCATCTGCTCCACATCCAGCCTGCCGTAGCTGCACCTTTCACATGAAGGACTCATGCATGTTCTGAGATCAAAAGGCACTGGATAAGAACCCGACTGACGGCTCTGTCCCTGCGATGCAGGCATGAAAACTCTTACGGCTGACACTTCCCATGTTCCCTCATGTCATATCCAGCACCCAGGAGGCAAGTCTCAGCTTTTGCTTATAAAAACAACATCCCCCCTCCATACCCGTAAACCCATGACCCCTAAACCCCAACCCTGGACCCTCAACCCTGGAACACCAAGAACGGAACCCTCACAAATAGCAACCTGCAGCTAAAGCTTCAAAGCCTCAAGCACGAAGAAGCACTATAAACCTACCAGCTCTAGATGCCAAAAACACACCCTAAAATAACATGTCGCAGTCAGCATGTCGCTGGGCAGAAAGTGATTCCGTGGTCGTGGGGAGTTGGGGGTGGAGGGGAGTCACGACCGCCAGGGTGAAGGTGATCCAAGACCCACTTGCGCGAATGCATTGCAGGGCATAGACCTATCATTTCTTCTCTGCGAGGTTACATTTCTGTTGCATCTTCAATGCGAGCTATCAAATCACTGGTGTTTCGGCATGCAGCGGAGAGAGTTCTGTCTTGAGCTGAAAATTCATACAAGGTCCGCCGCTGCCACAGCCTCATCTGCTGTGCTTCAAGACTCGTACGTGTAGAATGGAACCACACAAGCAGCTGGAGAGAAATCAATATTAAAAAGGTGAACGGGGAAATGTATACTGCAACGAAACAAAGCCAACAAGGGCTAACAGCAAAAACTGAGAAGAGAAAGCATCAGCCGCAAACTGGACGCGACAATCACAGAAGGTTGTCATAACCAAGTGGCGGGCTGAGGTGACGATTCTCCGCGAAATTTGCGTCGGTTGACTTGCTGAGGATGCTTCTTGATGAGATGCACACGGTCTGCACGCCATCATTAGGCCGGGCAAAGTACGCCTAGCAGTCTAGCAGTGTTGCACACCTGGCAGCATCTGTGCAGCTGTAGAGCTTGACCCATGAACGACATTCTTGGAAGTTGGTCAGCCGACGCGGCCTGATGGAGGGGGTTGACCATGAAGTGTTTGCCGAGCATCCTTGTCCTTGCAAGCCCAGACTCAACAGAGGCAGCAGTAGGAGCAGTAGTGGCAGCAGCAGCAATAGTAGTAGTTGTTGTGATGGTAGTCTGGGTGGCGAGGATGAGGCTGAGAAAGCTGCTGATGGCACTTGGGACTGTCGTAGAGGTAGGTGGCAAACATGAACAGAAAGATGAAATCATAGAAGATGAGCGCCAGACGACGCATCATGAAAATGCTGACTTCACGATTCTTTACAGAGAATGGCCTTGCCTCGACAATGAGGATGCTGACGCTTACTGCGATCATGATTAATGGCAACAATGATGATGGGAACACCATACATGGAAGAAGGTGGATGTGTGTAGCATGTCAGGCAATGTCCCAACACCGATGGTAGTCGACGTCTGACACATGGCAAACTCTGCCGATGCTGACATTCATCAGAACGAGATTAAAAACAATAGGACTTAGAATACGGGTGCGATGAGAATTAGGTTTCAAGTCAGAATAGAGATGTTGATGATGCCTTGACAGTACTGACAACAATGATAGCTATTTCCTGAGTCACATCATATTGTGCCGATGTGTACTTCTGACTTGCCGCCGCCATACCTGACAGCCAAATGATGCATTGCACTACCTGCTCAGTCTTGATCACACCTCCCCGCTGGCCTCTCCCTCTCTCCTCTCAAATCTCCCTCGATTGCAGGACCACACTCAGCCTAGCTACGGTAGCTGCGGTGAAAAGCTTCAGCTTGCAGCGCATGCTTGCACGACAACCCCCACAAAGTCCTGTCACAAACACCCCTGGATTCATGAGTCCCAGGCCATCATTTCCGCGCACAAATGCTGGCTTCTAGACCTCAGCATGTCAGAGCTCATACTTAACATCGGCAAAGGAGCCTGAACGAAACGCGCACGCATATTATGCATCCATTTCTGCTGGCACGGAACAAAGTGAAGGATATACTGATGTCAACCTGCCTTATGTAGCATGTCGCAAAATCTGCATCTGTCTCCTTGCTGCCCAGTGCCAGTCGCATATCTTTGGACAACCCATGCCATGACAAGCTTGCGAGAATAATCGCTAGAAGAAAGCACAAGCTGTCCACCGGCTAGCATGCTCTCCTGGCAGCAGAGCGTTGAGGCGCAAACCCAAGCTCCTCGCCATCACCGGAGTCCTGCTCTGCTGTTTATCCTGCAACGCCTGCTTTTCTCACTGTAGGGGGTCTGCAAGGATGTGCCCAACATCCCTTCCTTCTTATTTGGCATCTCGGTTTCAACTACCTAGCTTGCATTGCTGTGAGCCAAGGGACCCTATGCACAGACATCGCAAACATCCTTGGCACATTCTTGTAGGTAGGATGTTGCACTTGCTTTCCAAACATACACGACATTTTCGGACGAGCACTGGAATGGCTCACTACGCCATGCTCGCAGGCTGCAGCTGCGGCCTGCAACTGCACGCAACACATCCCCACCTGCAGAGACCCAGAATGCAGAAGATGCGGAAGCCTTGCCTCCGGGCAATCGTCCCCTGGAAGGCCAAATCTGGATACTGTGCCCAGGAGTCAGGGATCATAGGGTAGCAAACATTGCGATGATGAACGAGCTTGACTCTGGGAACCTACGAGTAATTCTTTAATACGATGTGCGGCTTGTACTTCTGGTCTGAAAAAAGCATTCATTTCGGATTTGAAAGAGTGTTGTTATTGTCCATCGTTTTCAAAGTTAGTGGCTTACGATCACGTTCGTTAAGATTTGAACAATTTGAAAACAAACACATCCCCGCTGGTCCAAGATCCATCCTTTCTGTACCTCCTCCATGACGCAACAATGCATACAATATCATACAATCACGTCGGACGGTATGGCATCAGCACTGCATCATACTGCATCAGTAATCTGAATGCTCATCTAGTTTATGCCTGTATGTTTCGCATGGGGCTGTGTGCAAGTAGAGCATCATGATGCAAACCGCTTCATGAAATCGCAACCTGCACAACCATGCCCAAACCGCAAACGAAGCCGGCTCTGCCTGCCCCGAACGGGTCTCGGGTCATGCATCTTTCTCCTTCTCACCTAAGCAAGTCACAAATCTGCATCATATGTGCCAGGGTTGACACTGCAATTTACACAATGCAAATGCTCCAGGGCGGACTTGCTTTTCTTCTTTGTGGTGTCCTGCAGCAAGCGAATCAGAGACTTATTCCTTACACCGGATGACCATGGTCAAGCTAGTTCCGCCCATGTAAGCTCAACAGACATGATCCACCCATGCAAGCTTGCCATAACTTTGGCTGCGCCACCTCCAGCAAGCCGTCAAGAGGGAAATCCTCCTCAGCATGGGTATGACATCCACCGACTTCAGCACAGCAACACAACAACTGGACACCTGAGCATGTTTCCCATCAACCTGAGATCAACTCATCTCGACTTCTTCGCGGACTGCGACTTCTAGCACGGCCTGAAGAAAGACCCACATGACATCTCAACAGCTTATGGAGTTTCTCGGCCCCTGGCTTCCTTGAGCACTGCTCTGAGCACGTTCCCTGCAGGTGATGGGCTGATGGACATGACTTGATTTCATTTGCAGACTCCTGGCTGCGTGATCTGCGCGCCTGGGCTCTGCATCCTCTCGCTCAAACTCCACGGGTGCGTTGCGCCGTGAGCTGCTTGGAAGGTCATCTGCATCAGCGGCGCCAGCAAAACTTTTGGTCCTCAGGCATAACAGAACAAGCCTCACATGCTCTCACGTGCTCTCACATGCAATACATGCGACAAGCTGCTAGAACCCGCGCAAGACTGGGTGCCAAGGCTTCATGCCCCCGGACGCGCCGATGTGAGCCAGGCCTTGGCACAGCACATCGCGCATATCGCGCTAGCATGCGCCAGCAACGAAAAAAGGCTCCCTTCCAACTTCCAACGCAGAGCTTTGCGTTTCTTTGAAATCAAGTTGCGACCCTCGTTCTGCTCCATTCGCTCCTTGTCGAACTTGTAAATTCCAGCCTGACCTCGAAACAGGACATTTGCGGCAAAGCAACTAAGGCTTGAGGGTTCTCTGCGACGCTGACTCCGGTCCGCAAAGAGGGGCTTGTCGTAAACGGCGACTTTCTCATCGTTCCCCCCGGAGAACCCACTGTCCTGCGCTGCACAGCTTTTAAGCGTTACTTTTCCGAATCGGCTCCAGGTGCTGAGATGGCTACCATGCCAGCCGATTGGTTGAAGAGACGCTGATCCTGGCTACGTACAATCCACGAAGTTCTTTGCTCTCTTTTTGGCTTGTTTGTGACTGCAGCAACTCTGTGAGAGCTCTGTGAGAGGGCTTGGGCGCGAGCAAACATGGCTTCTGAGCTCGTGGGCTGAGCAGCCTTCAAAAAGCTTGTGGAAGCTCTTCCAAGCAGCTTGACAAGTTGTGGTCAGACAGGCCTGTCCGAGCGCGATACGCTCCGATACATCACGGTCTTCCTCACGGCCACGTTTGTTCTTTTTGCCTGTCCCACTCGCACAGCACTTCCAAATTACAGACATCATGACAGGACTTTATTGATCTTCACACACGGACAAGCTATTAGCCTGCCAATTCCAAGCGCTGGTCTCTCTCGATCTCTTTTTGTCGATCTTTCAAGACCTGGCAGCGAATGTTCCGCAGCTTTTGCCGTCTGATCCCGTGGCCTACATTGGACCTACATCGACAACAAACGAAAGCCTCCATACGCTGCCGCCTTTCATCGGCCTCTCTGGTGTCCTCCCCATCCTTTGCGGGCCTGGGTGTTGCTGTCACAATGATTCTGTTTGACGTTTGCAGCACGTCTGTGCCAGCTCTCAGTTGCGGGCGCCGAAGCCAGCTCGGCACGCTGTTGCCTTGCCTTTCGATTCAGAGGGGCTGCAACACCCAACTTCGCATAGTTTCGCCACATCCAAGCCTTCGCCGCCAAGTCTCGCAGCTGCTGCTCTCGTATCTCCTCTTCGCGCACCTTGCCACTCCAGCACAAGAACACTCCTGCATGTGCGTTTAAGGATTGTGAAGTTAGGCATGCAAGCGCCCACAGCAGCCTTCTTCTGCCGAATCAAGTCATTTCTGATTTTGATCTCTTCTCTTGCTTTACGCTCGGCGAGGTACCTGTGCTGGCACTCACTGCTGTATGCCAACTCAGCTACTCGCCAAGGCAGTTCGTAGCGCACAGATCATCACTGATTGCAGCAAACTTGTCATTGACGGCAACATCCTGAAATAGAAGAACTTGTGTGGTCTTTGCTCTGCGCGATTTCTGGGAGCCAATCTGGGCCATCCAGGCATCAAGGCTCAGGAACTATCTGCTCGTTTCGGGGTTCAGGCTAGACACCAGCCGAGCATGTTTCGCGATTTGCCTAACACACATCCTCGGCTGTTGTCCTGCAAGCTTCGGCCGTCCGCGGAGAGACGCTTGTCCAGGGGGATCGTGTAACCCTCGCCGTCACAGCAATGATTAGTGTCATGTGAATTGAGGCCTGAACAACATTGAACTACAGCCTGTCAGCGACATCTTCTACACACAGCCTTCGCATTCTTCCAATTGGAGATGCAAGGCGGGATCTTCCAGTCCTTCTGATCCTGCCAGCGTATATCTTTGGCTCATGACTTGTGCCCAAAAAACTCATGATCACTTGCTGTCAGCCTTTCCAGCAAGGTAAGAGGCCATGGCTTACAGCATCATTATACAGAAGTGATACTAGCAAAACATGCAATATTTCATCCTTGGCAGTCAGCTTCCGTGGAGGTGAGTGGTGAACTGGAGGTGGGGGTGATGGCGGTCCGCGAGGAACCTCGCCAGAGCACAAGGTCGACTGCAACTTGCACAGGACAAGGCGGGCTTGCCTTCTTGTGCTTGAACTTTGGAGGTGCAAATGGATCAACTGGTCTCTCCACGAGTTTGATGACTCGCTCCTGTGCCAAACAAAGGGCTGCGAGAGGTCAAAGTGTATGCCAGCCAAGAGCGATGCTCGGCAGTTGGGGGTGTAGCCGGGCCTCAGCTGAAAGCCACATCTTCGCAAGCAGGAATGTGGTACCAAGGAGCCAACGCGTTCGGGTTCGGCGTATACCGGATGAACTCAGCTTCCTCACATGCAAAGCAGGACATCTTCTGATATTCAGAATGAACACGCCGCAGAATCAGGAACAACAAATCTGTTATCAAAGCGTCCTTCTGCTCCTGCTTTTTGGGCCTCAAACTAGAAAGCATGCACGGTGCGATTGCTATCAAGTCCGAATGCAGGTAAGCCGCACTCCTGCCTGAATCTTACCATTGAGTGCCATTTCCAGGGCCTGTCGTTGAGCTGACAGAGGTCCAGCAAGTCTCGCAGAATCTTTCCGGCCTTCTGCGTTCGCTCGGTATTGAGGATATCTATTTCTAGCGATGGCCGCTCCAGCTCCTGTGGCAAAGCAACATAGCAGCAGCACAAAAAAAGAGGCACTTTCTCTCTCCTCGGGCTTCGACCACTTCTCTCGGGAGTCTTCAGGCCGTGTCCACACAGCCAGCTTGTCCTCGGTGATTTAGGCTGTTCACAGGGCAAAAGAAAGTGCGGGCCTCAGTCAAGGGCCGACTTGTGCTTGATCACTGCATCCCACGCTATTTTGCCGCTGGCATCCGTTTGCAGTGCCACAACCTGCAATGCATCACAAGCAGCGTCTCACTAGTTGTTCAAGTCATTGCAGTGCCTGTTGGTGTGTCTTACCTGCTTTGCCCATGTCCAGCGGGTACCTAGACCACGGATCAAAACAGCTAGCAGCCCAAGGCGTCAAAGATGATCAAAGGTTGCTGCAAGGAAATAGCTCAGTTTGTGGCTGCGCCATAGGAATCTCAGGGAAAGCACCACCATCTCCGAAGTCGGCCAAGCTTCTCGGAGTCCAGCCTGCTAAAGCCCTTAAAATGCAAGGGGACTGTGCCTCAGCAGCATCTAGCAGTGCAGCACGTGACAAGTGGCGTGCTGCACCTCTGCTTCACAGTGCGTGGCGTTGGGCAATCTGCCCTTCGGCATTTTCCGACGAGACAACTACGACTACGAGAAGGTACTGATCCGCCGCGGCTTTGCAGCCTGTTCTTGCTTGCGGGGGCCAGGGTGGCCATAACCCGGAGACGTGCTTCGCACGGAGCTCTGAACCAGGTTCTACATGTTCTACATCACGATCGCCGTAGCAACGCAAACGCCAGAAGTCTGACGTTCTACAAACTCTGCGCAGGCAGCCACACAGCGAGGGACATTCGCCACAGCCATAAGATGTCACGTCAGATATTAACGGGTTCGGAGAATGCCGGCTGCGACAAGCTTTGAGACCTGGGGTATCAACCACGAGCCTTGCAAGTGTGCATCGCGCTGAGCTCTCAGCTATCTGTGCAAGCTTTGGATCCGCTCGCATAGCCTTCACTCGCAGCTGTGATCACTTATGGTCATGTATGAAGCTCATGAAGGTTCCCATTGTACACTAATGAGCCAGCCTTCTGGCCCTCTGCTGGGTTCTCTTGGAGGGTCTTAAGGAACTGGCGTACCTGGAAAGGTGGAAGTGTACCAGACGTTACCAGACCACCAAAAATCCACACTGTGTCCAATGCAGCCTGTGGATCATGAAGCATTGTTTGAATTTCTGGATCGGCCAGCGCATGTTGCACCTCCACACAGCTGCGTGTTGCCTCAAACCACGCGGCCCAGCTACGGCTGAGAAAGGTGCCTGCTCTTCGTCAACATCGCGGCCTTGAGATTCCATGATCGTTGCTACCACCTCCAGGGGGAAGTCAAGGGCTTGCACCGCACCATCAAGTCTTCGGGGGCACTGCACATAAGGAAACCACTCCAGGTGCAAGTGCACCTGCTCCTTACCACGTTTGCACTCGACATTTTCGGGGTCAAGAGCCAACCCCTTGTCGTAAGCTGCCAGAGCCTCAGTCAGAATCCTAATTGCACAAGTATGCAAAACACGCGTGGGGTACGGCCTTATGGTATTCCTTCATGTAGAAGTGAGCGGCACCCTTCCTCCAACAGCTGTACCATATCTCAAAGCTTTCAGCAGACGTGACACATGCGGCGCAACCTCGAATAGGCCTTCACAAACGTAGGCTCAAGCCTGCAAGAGCGGACAAAGTTTCAAATGACTTTGGAAGTCATGCAGGTGCTGTTCCATGTACCTTAAGCACTCGTCCAAATCACGGAGCGCATCCGGAAAAGCCAGAAGCTGCCATCATGGAACAGACCACAAATTCTCGTGTTGCGAACTGGATTACGAACACTGCCTTGGTGAATGCTGCAGCACGGTTCGAGAAAAGCTTGGCATCCCTGAGCGGAGGAAATGCTATGCACAAGGCAGGCAGTGATTTCTCTGAGGTCACTTCTGCGGATTACGCCTGATAGCTTCATCATACTCCTTCAGGGGCTGCACAGGAACTCTGCCAACAACGGACATCCCAAAGTGGAAACGCAATGTTCGTTCAAAGACTCATTCAGCCGCTGCCCTTCGTCAAAATCCAACAAGTCAGATTCCAGGGACCCATCCCATCTCGAATATGTCAGCTTAGTCCAGGTATCTCAAGGAGTCGGAGCTCGATGCCATCTTTTCTACGGTCTTACACCGGCAACTGCTCGTCCCCCACCTGCTTTCTGTTGCCTGAAGCTCAAAGGGGCAAGGAATGGTAAGGATACCAAAGCCAAAGCGGGGTAACATGCTTAGGATGCATTTTGGACCTCTGTCCTTCGGCACACGCCCTGCACGAGTGTAGACAATGTTGTACGCAAAACCTTGATGAAAAGCTTGTCCATTTCTGCTCAAGGCCTCTTTTCGGCGGTCGAGGCTTGAAAAAATGTTGTGCCAAATTGAAGCTTTGATTGGGATTGCTTTGCCATGAGTGGACTTGAGCCCTCGAGGGGCCAGCAGGCTGTCAGCACCTTTTCGACTAGAGTGATTTGTCCCCAAGCCTTGCAATCCCGTAGACCTGGAAATCTGAGTCGCCAACGCAAAAAGCCGTTCAGCCGAGACTCCCAGGCAAAAACTTGATGCAGCAGGGACCATCATCAATTGCTGACTTCTATCTCATCAGGTCTAATGCCAGTGCGAATGGCTCTGGGCTAGTATCATTGAGCATGTCGCGTCCAACGCATGAAACCTTGCAAGGCGTGTGAAAGCCTCCTGGAAGCCATTTCAAGATTCTACCGAGGTATTAAGTGCTTTGTTGAGACGAGGCTTCACAGGATCGTCCCTGCTTAGAAGGTCTCATCGTGGTTTCAACGAAATACTTCAAATGCTTTCGCGTCCATCCTTCACCTGTTTTCTTGAGAGGTTTTCAGATGCTTCTAGCTGTAGATTTAAGGTTTAAGTGTTTAGAGTCACGCCTTTTCGGAGCAACGATGCTGCGTGCAGCTGTGGCTTGGAATTAGCATTTTCGTCTCTGTGCCGGTGCCCCCACGTCTGCTTGTCAAAGTTCACACATAGTCTGCACACGGGGGGGACTTGCAGAGACTTGGGGCGGAATCGTCGTGACCATGGATGGGTTGCATAGCTACAGAGGAATTTGTGAAAATTTAGCTGGTATCAGGCGTTTCTTTGGGCTTTAACCACTTTCCCAATTGGCGTGAACTCGTGGCGCGTGGGGCCCGGGGGCAGGGACCACACCTGAAGGGGCCTGTCAGGGGATCTTTCAATGTCGGCACGTTCGGTCAGCGAAAAGGCTTTGAGGCTTAGGGATGTTAGCCGTGCTCCAGCTGTCCCGGTCGGGCCAGCATTATGCCAGCACAGACCCGAAGTAGATTCTGGAGGGATTCAGAGCCGTTGCTAGAATTGCAAGAATTGTTCCAACCGTGAAGTCATCTACAGTCCAAACAGGCTGCACGAGACTTCAACATCAGCTACTGCAGGGAGTGTGCAAGACCAGGTTCTGTTTAGCGAACTGTGTCCTGCTTGGCCTCCACCATGCTGTTTGCTTTGAAGTACTCATTGCCTCCAGAAGGCTCACGCAGTGGAAGTTCAGAACAAGTTGCCGCTTCTGCAAGTGCCTCTCTCCCTGTGTTCTTGTGCTTTCGTAACGTCTAAGTACTGCTCTTTCTCGTGCTTCTCCTGCGAAAGGTGTTGCGACAGCTAATGTACAAAGTACGGGACTAACATTATACACCATAGGCAATTGAGATTTCTGATACAGCGACTGTCAATGTAGTCTAACATAACATAACTTCAAAATACATCCGAGAGATGAAAAATCGGTGGTTGCACACATTGCTCTGGGGCAAATCGAAATGTCCTTGGCTCGCTCAACTTGTCTCAGCGCATTTCTAGTCTGCCGGCTGTTGTCTTCGGTCAAGGCCTTGTTATACCTTCCAAGCTTGGCCATGTTTGGCCCCATGTCCAGGTGGAAACGCAATCGTGCACGCCCGACATAGCAATCGCGTCATCAAACTTTCGCTGCTTTTCGTAGACAGAAGCCATCCTGTTGTAGACCTGTCGTGCTGCAGAGTAGAAAGCCATGTGGAAACAGAGTGAGTACTGTACCTTTGAGAGGTCAGGCCTTGGCAACCTTCTCGAAGGAGGCCCCTCCCGGGTTTCGGGAATTGATCTCATAGCGTTTCGAAATCAAATCCTGGCCTCGGGGCTCTGGGCTCACTCTGACCACAAGACACGTGGGGCGTTTTGAGTGTCACACAAGTCTCCAGCACCTTGAGGACAAGCATGATAGGCTGTTCACAGCAAGTGCGATTTGCCTTGGGATAGTTTTCCTGCCCCATCTCCATCCAAACAGCACACCTCAATCAGGCCCCTACGCCATGGGCTCACAGCTCACGCGCCCATCAAGGGACAGTGACATACTGGCATAAAAGCACTAGACACCCAATTCTTCGGTGAAAAATCGTCCAAGCTGAGAGCTGCACTTGTTGTTGTAAAAGGTCATGTCATCTGGCACCTTCGCCAGTGCCTGGTAAGTGCCAAACAGGCCAACATTTACCTTGCAATGCACACTCTTCCAAACGGTGCATGGACACATGGAAGGTCTCCAGGACGTGAGGCAGACAAGCAGACAGTTGCTCTAAGAAACAACGACCAGTAGGTCAAGCGGGCACATGCAGGCACTGGAAGCGACAGTGCTTTACCAGTGCCTTTAGAACCGCTTTCACAATAAACTGAATCTCTTGGTCTCAAGACATGCTTTTCATAGCTTGTTTTGCTGTTGCAGCTTCGATTTTCATGCGGGACTGTTTGCTGCAGTGTGCAACGTCGGCTGTCAAGGCTCGCCAGGGAAGCAGCAGATGGGTGCAGGTGCGTTGGCATCCTGCGCTGCGTCGTTTGTAGTGTACTGAAGTTATGTGGCGAATGCATGCGAAAGCCAAGAACGTTCATGCATTCTGCAAATGCATGCTTGATGCACCTGAGATCAGTAGTCCATGCTTCAGTCGAGTGCAAACGTCGTCGTCTGTCGCCATGCCTCGTCATACATCTCCAAGGCCTCGCTGAATTTCCGCCTCCAAGAAGTTGCACTGTCGGCTTTCCAGAGAAATCCTGAAGGCACGCCCTAAACCTTTGTGCATACCAGCTGCTTTTTGTAGAAGTCGTTTCCTGTCAGAGCATATCTTTGAAATTGGGCTAGCGAATATCTTGCGTTACGCTGCTTCCAGGTCCTTTCTTCTTAAACTCTTCTGCCTCACAGTTCAAGTCTAGACACCACTTGCATGCTGCACCTCGTAAGTATGAATCATCGTGCAGGCCTCTTTCTGCTCTGATGTACTTGACTGGCCAAATTCCTGAGAGCATCTTGACAGGCCCGAGCTGCCACACTTTCTTGGTGCTAAGATCTAGCAAAAATGAGCGCGTAAGCAATTTCCTAGGCGGTCGTCCTCGATTTTTTCTCACCCCCTTACCAGAAAACCAAAACCCCCCGCCGAGTCTCCTTTCCAACCACGCCCTCCAGCCAAGTGCCAGCCCTTTCCAAACAAGGCGCCACCCAAGACACTTCCGTTTTGCAAAGCTTGGGATCAAGCATGGCCAAGATCAAGAGCTTTTTTTTTGACTTTTTTTTGGTGGGGTCTAGCCCAGCCTTATCTGCCTCATTCCTGTGGCTTGGCGGAGAGGTTTGGCTCTGGAGCTTCCATGGCCGAGCGCCTGGGGATGGAGGGGCCTGCATGAAAGGATTTGGCTCCCTCTTCAGCCGCCGGCTCTTCGAGCAATGCACATGCGGCCATGAGCAACGTGTGGCTGCATGGGCAGGTGAACAGCACCAGAGCGTCAACTGAGGTGCGATCATCCGCTTCTGCTTGTTTTGGTTGGGGCTTGGGTGGGCTGGACCCCACCTTGAGCGCAGGTGGGCTGCTCGCAGATGCGTGCAAAACGCCCCTCGTCAGGCTCACACCGGCATCTCTGGAGCTCCTGCACAGTCTTCGGAAGTTCTGACCACGAGGCCTTGTGACGCGGCGATGACCTGGCCATTGCAGCATCTAATGTGATTTGCAAGAAGTCTTCAACTCTGAAATGGCCTCCAAGAGGCGAGGGTCCTAAATGAGCCAAACGAACTCTTGAAGAGGCTGCTTGCACTGGGAGATGGAAGTCCTAGCGAACCAGCTGTGTCGCCATGTGCTCCCTGGCGGAGCTTGCACAGCCTGAGGCTTCAGAAGATTTTGTGTTTGAGATCCATGTCCACACTCCTCAGATCTTGGTACGCAGCTGCCCATTCCTATCAGGGCGGTGAGCTTCTTCATGAATTCAGGATCCTCCATGTACCTGCAGTAGACTCATGACGGAGTCTCTGTGAGGACGTGCGCATTCACCTGCATTGCTCACGTCTTGACCCGAGGATTTCTTGCAGCAGCAACCGTGAGGGAGTTGGCGTCAAACTGCGCCAATGCACTGGCAGTCAAATCTGCTGGCTATGCACCAACATGTGCCTTGCCCAAGAAGTCATCTGCCTCCTACTGCTACACCGATGCGGAAGAAAACGGAGGGAGCAGTAGTGCTTGCACAAGCTTCTTTGCCTCGTGAGAAAGCCTTAAATCTGGGCATGAAAGATTTAGCTGGAGCAGTGAGGCAGAACAGCAGCTAGCCGTAAGCTTCTGGCCCATGTCCCCGATGAACGTGCGTGGCATCCATAACCTGCAAAAGCGCACGAAGAGCGAAGGCATTTTCCTTGGCTTAGTCATGCCTTTTGGAGACCTTCCTTCATAGACACATCCTGTCACCAAACAAAACGTCTGTGAAGCGCGCGATAGCAAGTTGCTGCGGATGTCCTGGGGAGCTAGCTCGAGACCCTTTCGGTAGGTTTCCGCAGCATCGTCATACCTGCCATGCAGCATATCGCCAGGTATCGCTTTTGCTTAAAATTGCCAAATTCCTAGTGCCTTTTCAAGAAGAACTCCGCCAAGGCTTTCCTGGCATAGCCTTTTGGCCACTCCTTCGACAGGAGTCTCAATGACCAGATATCATCAGAGATTCGTGAATCTACCCCTACGCGCTACGTATGTTTGACTGCCAACATGTTGTTGTGCCGCTACTCCGCTACTCGCCACCGGCATCTTGCCAGCTTTTGATCTTTGAGTCATTATCAGTAGCACCGCACAGCACCTTCAGTGCCGGGCACGGAAAAACTCTGTCACAGGAGAGCTTCACAAAGAACTTCACAGAAAGGAAAGCTACACGTGCTTGGTTTGGCTATGTAAATCCTTTTGGCAATGGCTCGCCGTGTGCACGGCCTGATCACGAAGATCCACACAATCACATTCATCAAGATTCCAACGCTGTCCAATGCCCAGATCTCGTATTCATCGCAGATTCTCAAATTCACGTTTGCCAGCATCTACGTCGAAAAAACCCTGGCAGCAGCTAGGAGGCGGACAAATGAGCCACTCACACAGCAATCGTGGCCGGTAGCCATCCGCATCCACGCCTTCCGGTCAGTGCAAGCGTTGTGCCTCAGCCGGATGTATCGGCTACCCTCTGTGCCTGGCAGGCGGAGAAAAAGCTTGACCTTCGATTGCGCATCAACCTGCGTCGCATGCTCAGCCCGTCAAGGAGAAGGCATATGCTACCGGCCTGTCCAAAAGTAAAGAAGCCCTCAAACAAGCCTGGCATGTCAGCACCTTCAGATGACAGCTTTGGATCTCAAGCTTCAGCAAGCCTGGCATGCTAGGGCCATCACGTTCCTGGAGTCGCCGCACGCCTTGGAGCTTCGTACTGATTAGTGGCCAGTGCCAATCTAGAAAAAGTCCACTTCGAGTTCTGGGGGTTTCTCTAGATTGTGCGCATGTCGACGCACGTACTGCATATACAGTCTTACGCAACAACACTGCAACAACCTCCACAAGGCTCCTGCGACAACACACAAACATTTAAGCATCAAGCAATGTCAATGCTCGAAAGCAGAATCTTCCAGGGACGCAATGCACTTCAATGCTAAGGAGTTAGCATTTCCCATCTTTGAACGACACATCCAAATGAACGTCTCCTGCAGAGTCCTTCAGCACTTGAGCAACGCTGCTAGATCTATGAGATGAGCACTTCAACAGGGCCTGAACATAGGGCCCAAGATGACCGCTCAGTTGAGCTTGCAGCAGCTGCAAGACAGATCTTCGATCCTTTGTCATGCTCCTTGGCGTCAAGTGCACTTCACCCGCCAATAAACAATCACGGCACCTCCACCACGACTGCACAAAAGCAACAGAAAAGGCGCGCGGCTTTGATTGGCTCTTTGAAGAGTTTGCTTTTGGAAGCTTTGCCTTGATGATTTTCTGCTGGCATACAGGTTACATTTGCAGCCAAAGCGTGGCCGATTGAGCACATTGAGCACCTGACGCTGTCCAAGGGTTTCAACGGTGGCATGGCGCCCAATCGCGATGAAAACAAGCTTGTAAGACCTTTGAATGTCTCACCAAGTCTGACCATCTTGGTGCCTAGCGGCTAGACGCCCGGTACCATTCCGAGTGCTTGGCCGCCTGACGGCTCGTGATCCTGGCATTCAATTTCAGAGCCTGCTGAGCACAGTGCTGAGAACAGTGCTGAGTGCCTCCTCCGCCTCGCCCAAGTTGCCCAAGGCAAGAGCCTGCAAGGCAATGCAAAATCTCAAAAACTCGATGGATGCTGCTTGCATGTGCTTGCTGTCCTTGTTTATCCATATGAGGAAGTACGCTGTGCCCGCTGGTATTCTGAACCTTACAGCATACAATTCAAGGTCTCGCATTCAGGCTTGGTTACCTTGAGGCATCCGCATCAGTGGACTCAGCAACACAACTCCGTGAACCTCAAGAGGCACACACCAAACACACGCTTGAGTCGGATAATGTCGGAGTTCACATCGGCCTGCCCTGCGGCCGTCATTGGCGCATACCCGAACTTCAAGGCCAAGGGCTCCTTCAGAAAAGGCAACATTGTAACATCATACGACATCATGAATGTCTTTTGCCAATCCAGCATTGCTGGCAAGGAACGTCCAGGGACGTTAGCAGTGCGGGCACTCGAGTCGATTCCTCGAAGTGAGATACTTTTGCAACACTTCTGCATCACATTCCTTGTTCTCCCCAAGGCCAGACAAGGCCAGAACATTGAAGGTGATTGAGTAGCACAAGCCAGGTCCATCCTGCAGAAACCGATGCTCTAAATTAATGGCATGGCACTGTTGGCCTCAAGGGACTGCGGTTGGATTCGCAGCTGGTATCTCGCGCGCCTGTCAGGTTTATCTTCTCAAAACCGATGCTTTGTGGTGCTTCCTTCTCAGGCTCCAGCGGCAAGGGTATCTTGACACGAATAAGGAAATTCCAGTTCGGCAACCGTTGAGCCTGCCAGTCTTACAAGAAACCTACAAAACCTGCATGGCGTAAATGCGACGTTTCATGCTGAGATCTGTGCTTGCGCAGCCCTGGGCACTATATCTGCATCACCACCAAATCGGACCACATGCAGCCTCCGAATCATGACCACGCTCGCGGCCGTCTCACTTCAAAAGCCCTTTGCTTTCAACGCTTGATTGACCGTGGGACTGGGCCCTTCAACAGGCAGGCTAAGTTCATTGCTCAGCATTCACTGCTTGTACTGGTGCACGGATAGTCACGATCAAATCCTGACCAAGACGAGAGCCAACCATTTGGCCCTCAAATGGTTAGACTGGGGCTGGCGCCACTCCATCAACAATGATGTCCATGCTTGGGTGCGACATAGGCCTAACATTGAGGACCGCTTGAAACCCTCATGCACCAAAACACCAGACGAGCGGCTGAAGCACACTCCTCTGCTGCTGCAGGAAATCACTTGCCTTGGACACGTCAGTGGTAGCGACGAGACTCTGCAGGTCTTACTCTTCAACATTTCTGCGATTCTTGGGCAAAACAGAAGAAAACTTTGCCCGGTCCTCAATACAAAGCTAGGCCCATGTGCACAAGAGGGTAAGCCGCTTCCGTAAGCCCGCATTGCAGTTCAGTGTTCATATCATATCTGCACTGCTTCAGCACACAGTCCAGAGGAGCTAAAGTCATCATTAACAGAGCATAGTTTGACTCCCCTGCTTGCAGATAGAAGCGCTCGTCGAAGCCGCCGCGATGGTCTCTCTACAGGCAGGGAACCTGAAACTCAAAAAGATCTATGCCGACTCCTGACTCTGCCCCTACACCAAGGCCCCAGCTGCCAGCCCACAGACAAGGATTCGCAACGATTTCGTTGAGCCGGCGAGCCTAAATGCGAGCGGCATGCGGCCCTCGGCGTGATTGAAATCACTGCGGCCTCAACCTGCATTTTCTTGTACATGTCGTCGCGCCTGAATGGAGCAACCTGCAGCGGAAAAGCAGACCGAAGTTTCATACGTGGAATCAAGCCGTATCAGGAAGCCTGATAGTAGAAGCTCAGCTCCGCCTGTGGACCTGAGCAAAATGACAAATTTTAATGTCCAGGAGCGAGCCGTGTGCTTCTTTTGCCTTGCCTGTAAGTCCGCCAAGCTTCACTTCCAGGCCGATGCTGTCATCTTCTGCAAGTGGAGCTATCTCAGCAGTGTTGGTGGCTTGTGGCAGATGGGGGACATGGCTTCCAATGTGCACTCAGCCCGCTGCATCAGGCCAGAACATGATGCAAAATGGTTCGCCGTGAGCTGCGCAATCGACGGCAAGGCCTCGAACCGGCACCTGCCATGTCTGCCATGAGATTCAGTGCAATGGGCATCGGACATCATCGGACCACGAACAAACATAACCTTGGATAGTCTTTCGACAGCCACGGGCATGCCGTCCACAAAGTCAATGTTCACCTTGGTGCTGGAAACAAGCAACACCCACAAAAAGCCACGGTTGCCCTACGAAGGTGCTTGTTGGTGTATCATTGATAACACAACCCCGCTCGAGCCATGGCCGTTTGCATTTGCTAGCGCGGTCCTCAGGAGCAAAGAGGAATTGTCAGCTCCCAAACTCAGGCCAGGACGCGCCAAATGCACACAGAAGTCTGAACCGTGGGCCCGTACCTGCAAAGACACACACCGTGTCCAAAGTCAAAAGATGTCAAAAGACTAGCCGTGCTTCTCTTGCCTGAACGTGTTGGGCATGATGCTCCAGGCAAGCTGCCAGCCCTTCAGAAGGCATCCTGGAACCCAACCTTGAACAGTGCAAGTCGGAGCTGCTATTGGCTTGATTTGCTCGGCCCCGACCACAGGGAGGGTAGCAGACTGCATCCACATGGTTGTCCAAGCATCCTCACCACCACAACCAGCACCGTCCACACAAACTCTGTTCAAAGACTCCATGGCTGAGATCGGGGCTGTCCATGCCTGATCCCACCACGCTGCTTCCCGTCCAGAGCACACACGTGTCATGCCTATCAGATATCAGGACGCTGCAAGCTTGTATGACTTCAGGGTGTAGCTGCGCTGCAATTCATTCCTGCCTCCGGTACGCACCAAAACCTGCACAGCAAATCGTGGGAATTGGCTGCTGGCCCAGAGATCTTCCTTGAGCGGCCTAACTTTGCCAGGCAGACAATCCACAAATAATGTCTCGCTTGGCATACCCGTGTCTCTGTGAGAGGGGTCCGAAAAACCTGAAAGGTTGGCGAATCAGGGTACACCTCCGAAAATTCCCAAACTAGACACTTCGACGTACAGTTTGACTGTGGTCAAACTGCTCTCGCAATCTGGCCCGAGCGGGCCATTCAAACGAGTAGAAGTAGAACCACATGGTCAGATCGTCGAAAGTGCATTATAACGTCCATGTTCAAGTGGTTGCCAGAATATCCATGCCGAAACCGTACTCGGTACCATGTTCCAAGTGCAGAGTATCATGCCTCGACCCTCCTGAACCACAGTAATATTCATGCATTGACTGCACGCGGTTACCAGAGCATCCATGACTGCAGTCGCTCACTAGTGCAAAACGTAGGCATCAGGACACACTTTTCCGTGAACCTCCGAGGCCTCCGTCTGTAGTAGGAGCATTTCTTGCGCCTGAAAAGAGCTTCCTGTGCACTAACTCGCAGCGTAGGGAGCTGCCACCATCTAACCATCGACCATAAAGCCGATGCTATCATGCCCCAATCCCATGGCCTGAATGGCTCATTTAGGGTTGGGCTGGCCTCGTAGGACGGCATCTCCGGTCGCCCCTGATGAGCCACCTCGATGAGAGTCCGTCTTCGGTTAATTGCTTCCGCGCTGCGCTTGCAGGCAGGTTGAGTTGGTCATAACATGCCATGAAATTCAGGGCGCAGCAGATTGCGGCATGTTCATGGACACTCCTATCTGTGACTTACGAATCCAACTCTCATGATGTTGGACGAAGTCAAACCCAAGCCGCCTGAGCTGCCTCAGGTCACGATACAAGGTTCTCGGCCCACTCAATGGCCAATCATCGTACTCTACCTCCTCAGTCCGGCAAAGCCTCCGCCATCGTCCTCCATCTCTCATCTGCGGAATGAAATAAGACAGTCTCTGCAACCTCGGGCGCCACCTCTGCATCTACGCCCCTGAAAAGCTTCACAACCCCACCTTTCGCAAAGATCCGAAAGTCCTGGCCTCCAACCTTTTGGAGCTGGGCGGATGGTGGTGGCACGAGATGATCGCCCAACCCACGCCCTCCGAGCTGTAAACGACGACCCACACTAGAGCCATGCCTGCGTCGAAACCTTCAACTACCGATACTCCTGGCTCAAGTATTCTGTGTCGCTTGCCATCCTCGCCCAACTTCACTGTCAAACACCGCCTCGGCGAAGTTGCTCTCCAGTCTTCGGCCTTCTGCAACAGATTCAAGAACTCCTCGCGAACAAAAGGCCCCTCATCTGAATTCTTGGCCAGGTAAGTCACGTCTTCGCCGACGCCAACAGGTAGTCGACCATTGTGCACCCTTCGGATCTCTTGATAGACGCTGCCCTCGGCCAACACTGTTTCATGAATCTCCCTGTGAGGTGTGACGACCAAGACCCTATCCTCTTCAAGACACCTCAAGATCACCCTCTGATGATACAAGGCTGGGTCCTCCTCGAAGACCACGAGCACGGTGTCTAGCGGCAGCCAATTTTTCACCATCTCTTAACAGATACATCCCTCGTACGTCTCTCCTCCGATTTAGAGGGCCCACCAGACCCGCCAAACTTGGCCACCACTATACAAGGACCAAGTAAAGCAGATCCCCAGCAACAGACCGCAGAGGAAACCTATGCCCAAGAAAACCAGTAAGAGATGTGTCTCGCACCACTCCGAACGAGACTTGAAGAAATCCAATTGCGCTGCCTAACCCTCCAGGTCGAACAATCGCTCCCTGCAGATCTTTGCTTGATGCTCCCAGTGTTCTCGCTGCTCTTCACACACCCAGGCGGCAGCTCCCCGGCACCCGTCGTATGAAGGCGACTTTGCGTCACACCAAGCAAAGCAGACACTATCCACCTCAGCACCTCCACAGCCAAGCCCTTGCTCAGGCCGCGCCAGCCGACCATCTCGT
The DNA here is from genome assembly GCA_905231905.1 of Symbiodinium pilosum. NCBI lineage: Eukaryota > Dinophyceae > Suessiales > Symbiodiniaceae > Symbiodinium > Symbiodinium pilosum. The sequence goes on along the minus strand of CAJNIZ010002858.1, from coordinate 17,054 downwards.
TGGTTGCTTCCACATACGTCCGCCGAAGTGGTGAAGTTGCTTCTGAGCCACGCGGCCAGGCGCGCGCCCGTGTAGGCGCTCGTGGGCAGCTGCGCCCAGTTCAGCGCGCCAAGGGCCGTATCCCGCCAGTATAGGCGCCGCGGTCTGTGCTCGTGTTGTCAGCCACTCTGATCTTAAAGACGCCGACCCGCGCGGAGCCCTGCAGGTGCACCGTCTCGCCTATGTCAAACTCGAAGTCCTCGTCGCGCCCTGTCGATCCACATCGTGGTCATGCTCTTTCTCCTTCTATCAAACAGCTGGCCCGCGCCCGGCACACTGGCGGCGGCGGAGTCCACAGAGGCTGCTGCACCCGCCACTGCTGCTGCATCCAGGGCGGCTTGGACGGGCGCGCGCCCGCAGCGGCGCTGGAGCAGCAATTCATGTTCCGGCACACGCTGTGGAACAGCGTGCTGCTGCCCAGAAGCTTGCTGAAGACCATCCCCAGCAGCTGCCCCATCTGTGGAGCACGCGCCGGCGGCGTTTCCTAGCTAGAAGACGCGCTTGAAGCGGATGTGGAACGTCTCCTCCAGGTAGATGTACAGGAAGCTGAAAGGCTCCGCGACCGTGGCCTCGTACATCGCCTCAAGCGTGTCAAGCCTCGTTTAAAGCATTTTTCAAAGCAGCATCATCAGGAGCAGCACGGGACCCATCAAGAGCTAGTTGGTGAGCAAACGCCGCGGCGGCAAGAGCATCAGTGTGCTCAGACATCCAGTCAGGAACAGGCGAAGCAACAAGGGGGCGAGCAGTCTCAGCAGCACGCCGCAAGGCCCCTGACAACGGTGCAAAATTCCCCTCGACTGGGTCCTGAAGCGCCGTAACATTGAATGCGCAATGGCGCTGCTGCATGCCATTCGAAGGCTGTAGTGGTATGCCTGGGTCAAGGCCTGCACTCCTCTCAGGGCACGCAGGCAGTCGCATCACCAAGGAGTGGTTTGTGTTACACTCTGCTCCAGGGAGGGCGCGAACGTCACAAACAAAACGAGCACAGGTTTGCCGACAAACAGCAGGGTCCAGCATGCCGTAGGTACCCCAACGCCTGCGCCGCCATGTGGCCACAGATGCTCTGTGTCATGGGCAAAAAATGTATTCAAAATCTGCAAACGATTTGTCGATGCCAGATTAAGCAAATTCAAGCCATTTTCATTTGCAAGCCCCACACCGTGAGGTCCTAACCATTAGCCGGGGCAACAAGAGCCCCTTCTCTGGCACGGAAACCAACCTTACAATTATAATCCCCAACTGCATAGGCCACGTCCCCTGCAGGGACTGAGTCCCAACAGGATTCCAAAGACTGTATAAAGTCTGCCTTGTCAGCAGCTGTGCACTGCATGGTCGCACCGCAAACAGACGCAAGGTGCCACACCCCTTGGTGCCCATCAAGGGCGAGAATGATATGCAATAACCCCCTAGACGGCCAGAAATGTGCTCGCTCAGAAGCGTGCTCCCACGCAACATAGGCTGCCGGGCTCAAAACAAATCCAATTCCTTCTAGCCCCATTCCCAGACAAAAACCAGCCAATAGCCGTCTCCTATACGCGCCGATCCATTCTTGGCTAATCTCGTCTCGGCTAAAGCGAATATGTACAAGCGATGCTGCCTCACGGCGTGTTTCAGTTGCTCAACTTCGGGGTCACCGGTACACTCGTAGCTGCCGTCAGCTAAGGCCGTCAAGGAATGACGCAATTTTTTTTCGCTAGCGCACTGTCGCACCGCTCAAGTTAGCGTTGTAGCTCATCCGATTTTCAGACGAAACAGCAATGTGAAACGCGCTCATGTACCTTCAAACAAGTGCAGTTTGCAATTCCAATGACAGACCAAGCTACACGGCACGCACTGACCTGTCACAGGGGGCAATTGCTGCTGACCAATCTCCTGACAGCATCAGACTGACACTATTTCTGACAACAGCATGATGTACGCAAGTTCATTGACGCAGGAGAATCAGAACCGAATGGTGGAGAAGTGTCTCCACGCATGCACTTCAGAAAGGAAGGCTCATCATGTATCTCCATCAGTCACGTCAGTAATCAACTCGGCTCCGCAAAATGGGTCATCATGGTCACACCATGGTCACACCAAGGTGAGACTGAATCTCATCATGTCATCACGCACCGAGCTGACAGAGAACAAGCATTCAACACGCCGTTTATTCCACTTGCACACACCAAGAGTAGTTTCACCTCAGTCAGATCTCAGAAGGTCAAAACAGCTCCCGTCTCAGAAAGGGTCATCGCTGTCACAACACAAGAGGCGCAGGTTGCGAGGACAAGAATGCACCCAACACTGAAAGGGACAAGATGCTGAGAGGTGCAACGCCAGGGCAAGATTCTGCCTAGATGACCAAGCTGGGTTCAGAACGAAGCACTGCAACATCCACGCCTGAGGTTGGAGACAAGAAGGACAAGATGCTGAGAGGCTCAGCGCTAAGGCAAGTTTCTTCCTAGATGAACAAGCTGAACAAGCTACGCCTGAGGCTGGAGGCAAGAAATGCAAGACAAGAGGAGAGGCTGAAGGCTCACAGGCAGGCAGGCAGAGATAGGCAGGAGTGTTGAGCCACCAGCTACCACGGCAAACCAGAGGAGTGGTGCACAGATCAGTCAGAGAGACAGGCTCGTGCTACATGAAGCACGGCACTAGCATGCTCTACACATGTCCACCTTGTGGAAAGCAAATTAGGGCTTGACAAGCACAATGGGCACTCAGAGGCTATCGTTGCGCTTACGCTCAGGGCCACGTGTCAGTTGGGCAGGCTCAAACGCAGGAGTAACATCCTCTGATGGCATTGAGGCACCGTTCCGTCGTTGAAGTTCTAGGGAACGCCATGCAGTGTGCCATGCCCAGCTCCAAGACAAACTTTCGAGAGGTTTAGCGCGTACCCAATACCACTTGCGGTTGACCGCTGACGTATTCTCCCTCCTCCCGTGAGGAGGTGCGGGCAATCTTGGCCGAATGTTCCGTCATATGTAGAGAGCACAGCGAGGATAAGGGTACTAGGGCACACTGTTAAGGCTTGAGAGTCAGGACAGTCACAGGGACGACGTAGCTCTCTTTGCACCACAGTCATGGCACATAGCAGAGATGAGGAAGAGGCTACAAGGCTGGAGTCTGCATGCAGAGGTCTAGTCGCAGCTACACGTTGTCACTGAACAGCAGCAGGACTGAGCTAGGCACACAGAGCCAGCAGTCGACCTGAGACAATTAAGCAGGGACACATCGGCAGAGACAGGAGGGAGGCAGAGGGTTCGTTAGGTACTGCATCGCACAAGCGAACTCAAATTGCATGCAGCAGAATGACATCTCACTTTGTTGCAGCACCACATCTACAGAGTCAAAGAGGAGCACACAAGCTAGGCCGTCTCACTATCGAGACGGAGGATCCTGAACACGCGGTGCCAGAGGGTTGTCGCAGGTCTTCAGCAGGCGCTCGCCAAAGTGCGGCACAGGTGAGCAGCCTCACGCCAGCGACGTCTGACAGTGTTCACAAGGGTCCTGACATAACTGCGCTCCAGAGACCATACACGATAGTCAAGCTGAGCAATCTCACTGCGGAGTTGCGGACCCAAAGGCGTGACTATGTCCACCGCCGATTCAAGGTCATGAAGTCTGCTCCCTTGTTGCGTCACTTGTTGATGTACAGCGTTCAAATGATTGCCACTGGCGGCCGAGTTCTGGAGATGCATCCGGGCTTGCTGGGCAAGACGGAGCTGTCTGTCTAGCCTAGCAACCGTGTGTTCAGCTCGTCTTAATCTGGAGTCAAGGGCATCAAGAGTAATATACGGATGGTGCATTGCAGGCGGCCAAGTTAGAGGCACAGAGGAAGCCACGGGCGGGTCTGCTGCCAAGCAAGAAGCTGCGAGCGGGACTGCTGACAAGCAAGTACAGCAGCATCTGAAAGCACAATACAGAGTGGACAAGGGAAGAAGATACCATCCAAGGTGCTGGCCATGAAGAAACATTGAAAAAACCAATGGAACATGTGCTAAGGCCGTGCTGGTAATGTGCATGATGACGGTGCTGGCATTTCAGCGCAAGGCGAAAAGTCCTGAACCTCATCAGTGGACTCACTCCGTCACATGCATTGGAACATATCTGGCTACAGAGTGCAAGAGTGCAAACTTACCATGGGTTGCAAACGCCAGTCACCGCAAGTCCGACCCAACGTGAGGAAACAGAGGAATCTCAAGGCATTGTCCGGGCTATGCGACTGCGTCTGCAAAAAGGCTGCCCTAACCTTGTTGGCCTGCATGACTCACGCGCCACAGTGGGCGTGGCAGTGGCAAGGCTCATCAAAAGAAGGGCCATGCAGTTACACCCTGGCCGCACTATGAGGATTGCAGTCCGTCTTCGCCAGGGGGGCATCCATGCCCAAACCACAATAACATCCGTGCTTCAATTGCATGTAGTTCCAGAAAAAGGCCGTGCATGCCATATTTGAGGAGGGTCCTACTCGTGCCCTAAAATCTAAAGTCCTGTCAGCATTTTGCAGAGGGGGATCATGGTTCTTCTTACCTAAAACACTTGAAGAGAGTTGTGTACATAAATATTGGCAAGCATTAGCTGGGTGCACCTTCGTGGCATCTGCAAGAATGAAGCACGGTCGGGGCATTCCGTGTCTATCTAATCTCAATGAGTCCAAGAGGGAATGGCCGGGATGCTGTGGGCTGGATGTTGGGATGAAGCGCTCAAGTGATTCTGAGGACGTCGGTATCGCCTGGATTCAGGCAGTTGAATGGACAGCTCGCTGTAAGCATGCTGCTCCTAGCTGCCTTCCTCTTGATGCACTCACATTACTTGTCATTCGGCATCTCAGAGCAAGATGGCCTCGGAGGGTTGGACTCAGCAGCTTGCGCCGGATGGCCAGTGCTCCCTCGGTATCACCTTGCAATGGTGCCAGTCGTTAATGATGGAGGCTTACTTCTGGTGAGGCGATCGCCACGACATATTGGGCTGTCCTCATGTTCAAGCCCAGACCTGCTGAACGACACCAACGTCATGATTGTCAAAAGCTTTGCCATTCCAAGCCACTGCCTCATCGAAGCTACCGGGAAAGATATTGGGGTGCCAGTTGAGATGGCGACGTCTGGACCCGTCATTTGATGCCTTTGCTTAAAACATGCCTGACCATGCTCACCAGTCTGCACAACAGTCATTGCCTGCCCTTAACACTGGTTTCTGCGGTTGACTCTTACATACCTCCATTTCTGGCACTAGGTCAAGTACTTTGACATGAAAATTGCACTGATCTGGGAGAAGCACAGGAGAGGCTGCAGATCACGGAAAACATCAGATGTTGGCCTGTGCAGTGGCCACTCTCATGTCACAGAAGAAGCGCTCAGAAGTTGCAATTGAGCGCAGCACAAACGGTCCTGCACCACGACAGAAGGCACCAGTTGCCAAAGTTGAACGGAACTCAAGAAAACCATTCGGCGCAATGGCTGTCATGCGGACCTTGTCTGGGCTGTCATATGTGTTCATCCTGGGCCAAGTCAACTGGTAAGCAAAAGCTCTCAGTCAGTTTAAAACGGTGTATTCTTCTGGGTCTACTCCGCGGGTCTTTTCTGACAAAAAGGGCGTGACTTTCATGCTAAAATTATGCAGGCACTGGATTATTGCAGGAGAATATAAAAATATGAGACAATGCATCTTGTTGAACAAGGAAGAGTCTTTCCCTTCCGCCTGCGCAGTGCAGATGGAAAGGTCACAGCCTTAAGGCTCTGCAGAAACCTCAACCCTGGTAGTAGAAAAACTAGGGACCTCACTTGCGTTGTCAAAGGCTTCCGTCGATCCCTTAGCTGAACGGCAAATTTATCGAGAATATGCAAGATGGTGGTGCAGAGCTGCTGAACATCTCTGATGAACTGCTGCTGCTCGAGAAGAAGCTTCGCCTTCTGGCGCTTGAAGCTCGCCTTGTCATATTGTCAGAGCTTGGAGGAGACACTCGGCAAGCTCGCGAACGCTGATCTTTCTGGTTCTGTCACCCTGCCTGGCGCTTCTTCAGCTCGCGAAAGGCATGTTGCCTAGCTGCAGGATGCTGCAGGTCCGGAAGCCCATCTCCGAACATGCTCTGAAATTTCTGAACCTACAAGTAGCTGGCGGCAGGCAAGGTACAGAGCTTCACGCCTCTCGCCTTGAACATGAAGAGGGGGCTGAGCCATCCTTGCCGGGCTGGCCGGACAAGCTGGAGATACACACCCCAGCAAGTAGACACTTTTCGAGAAGCTCAACGCGAATCTTGGCCTCGCGTGCATGGCTGCAAAGCCCTCTTCCACAGCATCGACCAGCGAGCCCTCACAGTGCAACACAGAGACCTGTCGGGCTGCTGTCGAACAACCATCGGTGTTACAAAAGCCTTGGCTTGACCGCCTGGCCAAGCTGAAGCTCCAGGAAGGTCGAAGTTGCTTGGGAAAGGTCTGGTTGCCCATGGCCATCACCTGTTGCACGACATTGCTAGCAGCTGCTAGCAGTGAGATAGTAAGGCAAGGATTTCCATGGCAGGACACCAAGTCTGGCTGCTCGAACACCAGCAGGTGGCTGTAGTGGCTGCAATACCTGCGGCTCTGTCCTAGTAATCATGCTGCCAGCCCGCAATGCCGCAACCTCAGAACCTCAAACCCAAAAGTAACAAAAGCAATCGCAGTGCTATGCAATCTTCTGTTGAGGTTCTGCCCCTGATGACTCAGCCACTGCCCTGATCTGTCTCGTCTCTCCAACTACCGTCCAAACGCATGCCTCGCAGAATATCCTGCACGCGGCCTGCAGGAGACAGATCAAATAAAAAAGCTTCAAAGCTTGATTTGTTGCAAGCTTTTTCGGCTGTCGAAAGGCTAGCCAATTGCTTGGAGTTTACATTTGGAAAACAGCTATGGCTCAAACCCATGCCACGTTGCCGACTTTGTCTTTGCAATCACGTGATAATCTAATCGCGGGCAATGCATCGGGGTGGCACCAATCAACTGAACGGACTTTCCGAGATGAGGGGCAAAGAAGAAGGCTACATATCTGCCGACAAGCTCTTAGACAAAAATTGCAGGACCAGGAAAAACCTCTGCCTCTCATACAATATTAAACAATAGCATTAGCCTCCAATTGGCAATTGGAGCTTCTAGAAAACAGTCCCTGCCACCAAGCCTAAACGGACCGATAACTTGAATCGCATACTTTTTTACAACACTTCGCTGGTTTTTTGTTGAAGCACTGCAACCTCCTGCATGCTCCGACCGCCGCAGTCGCTCTGAAGGCCACACTTAGTGCGCTTCAACGGCATGCCAAATCCATTTCACTCCAACACAAGGGACTTCCACATGCACTGAGCACCGTCCTCTGTGCCACGCATTGTCAGGCAGCTTGTTTTATGTTTTTTGTGCAGAAGGCATTCCCTGAAAATTGCAGGCTTTGGACAATGGCCTCCGCGTGCCGCAAGAAAAAGCAGAACGTGCCGTAAAAGCCGCAAAAGCAGAATGCAACGATGGTGGCTTGCCGTGGGCATCTATGAAATCATTGCAAAAAAGACAAGAGAATTAAGACGCTTCAAGAGCTTTCACCTATTTCAATGCAGCCGTGGCAAACATCTTGTGTAGTGCCCTCCTGGCGGCTAAAGCGATAAACACGACCTGGCATGAGGGACCTGAGAAACACCTTGCTGGCGCCTCAAAATGAAGATTGTGCTCCACGAGCGGCAGGCCGCAAAGCCACCGCACGAAACGCACCATCTCCAAGCTGCGGAAGACCTGACATCCGGAAACGATAATATTTGTGTGGGGGAAAGGCCTCTTTCCATGCTCATTTGCGCAACTGTCAGGCAATCACCGCCAGCTGGCCAGTCATCACTTCGCATGGGCATACCCAGCAAGGTTTTCTCCAGCAAAGTTTGCCCGCAACTGATTTTGCCTGCTCCTCATGTCCTGGTTGTTAAGCGTTGTCCTCAAAATGTTTTGATGTTCCTGTGGTGCCATGTGAACCAGCCACTGTTCCTTTCTGAAGGTTGGCCAACCCTGAATTTTTGTTTTTGATTTAATTTGGGTTGGCCTGCTATCGCCGCTACCATGACGGAATATGCTAAGATCGAGGTTTCACTTGACACTCGTGTCAAGACTTTGGCATTCTCAGTGCTGTTAGTTGTCTCGGCAACAAAGTGCTGCTGCTGGTTCTTGTTAGCAGCGCGCTTTGCCTTATTGCCTCTGTGGCTCAGGATTGCCAGGGGTCCAATGCTTCTTTGGTTTCCAGCAACTTCCATACGGCAGAAGTGCATGGCCACGCCAAAGAAAAAGCTCAGAAAGGCATGCGGCAAGCATCACTATCAAACCCAGGACAACAAGAACAGCTCACTGTCGAACCCACGATGAGTGTACTCTGGACTCTTCAGCAGAGGCATGCTCTCAAACCTTTTACCTTTCCCTCGGCAGTGACACATCGCAAAAAGCCTCAACATCGGATGAGATAGCAATCTCCTCTTCTGCGTTATCCTGTCAATGGATTACAGCCGACCGTTGATGGCACAAGACTCCCATGGCTCCTCCTCCTCGTCCTCCTCCTTGTCACTTGACTCTGCATTTGCTTGAAAGGACAGGTCCTGGCATTGTGCACCCTGCGGCACGTCAAGCTTCAATCTATGCCCTGATGTCCTGCGTGTTCACTGAAGTTGCTAATGGACTCAGCTGCTGCGACCTTGAGTCGGCAAGGCTTCACTACTGAGACCCTGCAATGCAAAGCAGGCCTGGTATTCGTGACGGCTTTGACCTGTCATTTTTCTTGGAGTACGGTGTTGCGACAAAGGCAGGCAAGCAATTTGGCACAAAGCCTTCGCCGGGGGTTGCCTGGAATGTGAAGGCAACCAATGCATAAACGAGGCACTGCGCGTGAATTGCTACACGCGCCGGGCGGACGGCTGCTGCCAGGTCTCCAGCCCAGAGATCTCAAAAGCAGCCTTCCGCATCGTACACTGCACAAAGACACAGGTGCGTCGCATATTTCTGCATCGCTCCTGCATGGAGGTCACGTGGCGCAGAACATCACCAGCCTTGCTTGCTTGGGCCGTTGCTGCCTCTCAGGGGTGTGGCACGAGGCTGCCAGGTGTCAAGAACATGAATTCCTTCTAGAGTCGTTGACATGTTGCATGTTGCTCCTCAGCCTGCTTCAGTCGCTTTTCTTTCTCCTTCAGGAAAATTCCTGGCTTCTGGGACGCCTTGACACGCAAAACTCTTGCTTTACAAGGCGAAGAAGCCTCGATCCGAAGAGGGTATGGGTCGGTACTAGAAAACAGGACGTTGCGCAAAGATCCAGTCAATGATCATCCGGCATTCCAAAACTTTAGTACCACAAACAAAGATGTATGAAGACTACGAACTACAATTGAGGTGTTGGCAACAGCTTGCTGGACTGGTAGCTAGCTTCGGTGGATTGAGGCAGAAAACACGACAAAACAAGGCCACGGCCGGGGTTGCATCGTCACCTCATCTTCGACTGATCTAACAGCTGGCCTTTCTGCCAAACCCAAAGATACCGAGGAATGATCCTTCTTTCTTGGCCCCCGCCAGCACACGCTCCATTTCAACAAGCTGAGCCTCAGAGCTTAGGTAAAGCTTTGCAAGTTCTCGGCTTTCTCTGAAGCTTGCTACCCAAGCACCTTCACATCGGAGTATGAATGCTGAAAGCAGGCTTTGAGGCCTCAGAAAACCCTCAAGGAGGCCACATGGTGCACGCTTCAAGCCGCCTGCCACTGCTAGGGATTTGGCGCTCCATGACCCAAGGCTGTTCCCCAACGACGACCTTTGCAATGCAGAGAACAATCAAGCAACACCCTGTCAAAGCGCCTGGGAGCATCACTTGTGATCTGTGGCTCCAATTCGGGCACTTCGTACGCCTCAACTTATTCATTCTCAATCCTCATGCCAACCGTCCATATCTCTGGGCCATCTGAACAGGGCTTTGCTGAGCCACTCCCTTTCACAAGGCTCCAACGATACACCAACACCTTTCACGCATTCACTTGCCTGGATGACAGGCCTGCGGGGCCGCCACACATCACCAGGCATGGAACACAGCTGCTGGAAAAGCATGCTGTATCTGGTACTGGCCTTGATGAGAGCTGCGACACCGATGTCAGGCTTGCCTGCTGTGGTGATAATGCGGCAATGCCGTGTAAAGCTAATTTAGCACTGTGAAAAGCTGCTGGCTGAGGCACAAGCGCTAGAAGAAGTCATTGCGGTTGAGAACAAGCTTTTGCTGCTGGCGGTGCCTGGGCACACTGGCTGGCAAGTGAAAGCACATAACTCGCTAGATGAAGCAGTCATTGGTGTTTCAAGCCTGCAAGCCGCGCTGTGGCAGCATGTTCAGGCCTCAATCACTCAGATCACTCAGAGCACGCTCGGCACGAGCGTCGAAAACAAACTTACACTTTCTTACAACCATCACGCTGAGGCACGGGCACTCCGAGCAGCAGCAGTGAGCTGTGATCTAGCCTGGCGTCAGAAATGCATGACAAGGAATCGTTTTTTTTCTGGGGCTGCATGTGCTGACTTGTATTCTACAGGTTTCACCAGGTTTCAGAATTTCCAATGATTTGTCCATCAGCTGCAACAATTTCCATCCTTTTGCATGAGATCAGCGTGTTTGTAATTTGTTGCTTAAATCTTTTTGACCTTCCATTTTTGCTCAATCGTTTCCCACAATTTCCTGTCATTCCCTGCTTTTCTTCACAGGAAATTGTAACTGGGGGAACTGCAGGAATCAAGCATGAAAAGCAAAAACCGCCATAATGCAAAATTGTAATTAAGGCCAGAATGACCATGGTCAGGACAACTCACAAGTTGCAAACTTAGCTTAAAAAGAAAAACACTGCCAAGAAGCAGAAGAACAAACGCGGCTAGCTAAAACCTTGAAGCCAGCAGCCGGAACGAAAGCTCAATGACGCATGCGCTTCACGGCTAACACATCCCCAGAAGAGGATGCAGGCACGTCGATCCCAAGACTGTCTAACTCTCATGACCTTCGTCGAATCTGAGCGTCTCGTGACATGCATGTCAAGCAGCAATGCTGTCACGCTTTTTCAACTGAGCCTTCCTCCCAACTGATAACTAGTCCCTGGGTATCCCTGCAAGACCCCTCGCCGCTTCCGGAACTACCTCAAAAATTCTCAACCACCCAGGAGCGCACCAAGGGCCCCAAAATGGCCACAGCCCCAACAGACTGCGTTTAGACCTGCGGCGGCTGATACATTTTTCTAAGCAAAAGGCCCACCGCGGTGGGCTGCCGAGAAGCCGAGACTCAAGCAGCTTCAAGCCACTTTTCCCGCGGGCCCAGTTCCCACCGGCCCACTTCCGGGCTCGAACAGCNNAAAAAAAAAAAAAAAAAAACGGTTAGGAAAAGACATTGATATTGATGTTGTTTTAGCCGTTTCTGAGAGCAATACAGCTTTTTTGCTGTGCCATAACTGCGAACAGTCACAGGGGCGGCGTTTTTGAACCTTCGAACTGTTGACGCTCAGAGGAGGTCTCGAGAGATGCTGTTTGATGCTGCTTTAAACCCAGGAGAGGAGGTTTTGCGAGGTCTTCATCGCAAGAGGGGGTCCTTAAAGTTGGAGGAAGGTTGCTAAGGGGGTTCTGGAAGGGTCCGTGAGAGCAGGTTCTCTCGTGTTTCCATTGCGGTTCGTGCAATAGTTGAGTTGTATGGTTGGTGCGGGACCCCGCAAGGTATTGAAGGCAGTTGGCTGCTTCGGTGCCGAAAGATGTCTTGATATTCACCGCTGGAGCTCAGGGGCCCAGCCGAAAGGACCTAAGCAGCGTGGCCCAGTGCCTCAACCGCAGGCAAAGCCGGAAATGTGTCAAATGCACAAACAACGGTCTGCAGATGTCCTAGCTATCACGATTTTGGTGGAAGGAGCGTTGTACAAATATCACGAAAGCTCCTCGTCAGCAAACACGACAGTTGCCAGGAGGACGTCCCCGGGTCCTGGGACCCTCCCTCGCACATGCCTCTTGAACTCGTAGCGGATACTTCGCGGGACACTTCGCAGACGGTTTGGGGACACAACCGAGCAGTTTCTTGGTCAATAGACGCGAAACAAGTCGAGGAAATTCCATCAAAAGTTGGGCTTACCACCTGTGTGCAAAACACTGCAATCCTACTCGGGGCACCTCTCATCATCGGCCTGGTCGGTGGAATGCAGGGATCCACTTCCCTGAGGGCCAGATTGAGCCCAGCCAATGCTCAAGCCAAAGAAAAGCGATTGCAGAGCCTTAGAAGTCCAAGAGCAGGACATCTTCTGGTAGCGACCGTACCAAATGGAAGTGATCCTGCACAGAATGCAGGCCTGAATTTTAGCCGCACACAAACGGAGACGTTAGCTAAAATATGCTGAGATGGAGGCGATCTTGTGGAGGTCGATCACAAACTCACCCTGCAGGCGGCCAGTACCATGCCTAAACCCTGCATGCTGAGGGTACAAACACTGATGCAGACATAAGCCCTGAACCATGGGCAAGTCACGATCTCTGCATGTCCTGCCAGAACAAACATAGGGTACTAGCACTGAACCTGCATGAAGCGGTTCACACGTCCCGTTGCTTTCCTGGGCTCCTCTTGCAGTGGTGGCAGCGGCCTCTGCAAATCTCTGCGATGCATATGCCGCGCATCCAAAACTTACGCGAACATCCATACAGCCTGCTTGTACGCGCGGTGGCTGGACCTGGAGCTGCGGCCCTGGACAGAGGATGTGCCTCATTGCAACTCTGATAACCTGAATGGCTGCTGCGCAGAAAGCAGAGAAGGAGACGTTCCTCTTCGAGTGCAAACCTGACGAACGCATTGCACTCGCATGGCGACTGCACAGGATATGGCCCAAATACTGGCACTGGTCATGCAACTGTACTGAACTTCTCAGGCCAGCACGAAAATCAAGCTCGCTGGCTTTGCCAAGCAAAATCTCCGTCTTTATCTGTCCTGAGGGCCCGTTCCTCAGAGAAGCTTTCAGGAAGCATGAGCGAACCACGCTCTCTGAATTGAGCAGCATGCAGTGGCAGCTTTGGCATCAACTGCACGGGCCGAACCTCCGGTATTCACGGCTGCTGGGACATTTCTGTTCCGAGCTCATTTTCAGCAGCCTCCTCTGCGTTCTCCTTCTTCTCCACCACGCGGCAACCTAGGTTGAAGTAAGCGGGCGCACGCTCCACACAACCTCCAATACCTTAGGGATGGTGACGATACACGTCTGTTACTGCGACTGCTATTGCTAGTGCTGCTGCCACGCTGCTAGTACTCCTCCTCCTCCTGCTCCTCCATGCTCCTCCTCCTCCTCCTCATGCTGCTGCTGATGCTGCTGCTGGTGCTATTACTACTAGCCGTACGGCCCCTCAAATACACTTCCCTGAAGATGAGGCTGAAACCGCAGGAAGTTCGTTAATATTGCCAAGCAACAGTTGCTGCCGGCTCTAGAAATGGAAGCCCTGGAATTCTAAGGAGCGTAGAGACATGCCTGGAGTTTAAATAACTGAAAGATAAATAGTTTCACAAGTTGAAGCACGCTCTCTTAGGCACCGCTTGTGACTTGGACTGTCCTTGCTTGCCATCCATTCAATATCAGTCAATCCTAGGGTATTTACGGACTCCAAAGTCCCGAGGTTGCTGAGTGTAGGGCAACCGCGCGCAACAGCTGTGGGATGGTTGTACTTATACTGCTCACAAACCACTAAAATGTCTCCGCTTCCTCCCCTTCTCCCCGCTTACCTGTATCGCGATATCCAATACACCCAAGTAACAACGCGAGGAATGTTGCTAAAGCTGCTGCTAAAGGAACAAGAACGAGAACAATAGCTACAAAAATACGATTACAAGATATTACAAGCACAAAAAGCCGAGCCACTGAGAAGCGGCCAAGCCATGGCTGCCAAGTCATGGGCTCTGCCAAATGCTCCAGACTAAGAACATAACAATGTGACTATCCCGCGCAGCCCAGCTTTGGCAACAGCATTGGGTTGGGATACCGAACTGCTCAATGCTGCCTTCAATCACATTGGAGCCAACATTGCAACCACACATAGAAAGGCCCAGAGAATGATCGATGACGTGTAGGAACACTGCACCACAAGCAAATGCGGTCTCCGGCTTGAGCTTCACGCACTCTTCACCGTCCTGTCCAACGACAGACCACATCAATGCGCCATCGCAAGCGTACCTGTCAACAGCCTTGAGAGCGAGGTCGTACTTCTCTAACGATGCATAGCACGCAGACCTAACATCAAAAGAATGAAAAGGGTCTATCTTTAACGTTCGCACAAAGCAAAAAGAGCGCGTGGCCTGTTGGAGAAGAAGACATGGTCACGAACAAGGCTGATGGCCTGGAGTCGGGCGCAGCTGCAAGATCTACAATATCCATCACAAGAACTAGCTCCATGCAGGAACCAGCCAACATCCCAGGACCTCCGTAAAATGCACAATCGCTTCCTCAAAGTTTTTCGCCTGAAGTCCATTGTAAGCTTCTCAGAAGCTACAGCACATCAAATTGTGTGCATACTTGGCCGCAAGCACTGAAAGCTGCGTTGCCTGCTGCAGCATGCTTCTAGAACTTGCCAGAGCCCATAGAGAACTGAATTATCAATTTGTGGCTCACCTTTGGCTTTGGCTTCGGCAGCTTTCAGGTCCATGCCTGTGGGCTCTTTGCAACATTGGGTGCAAAGTAGCTGTGACTTCCTGAGGCTCAAGCCACGAAACATACATCAAGGCGATGATTCAACTGACAAATCTGTGCTGGGAGGATTACACTCCTGGCTTCTTGATCTGGCTTTTGTCATGTCTATTTTCAGTTCCCCTCCTGGCATCTCCGGGCTGTGATTTGGCAATATGCTGCGGGTAAGCACGAGAGTAAGATCAACATCATCAAACATGCAAACACACAGAGATCAGCAAATGCACACCTGCTGGCCTTTGCGCTTTCCGTATGGCGGCGGCCCTCGACTAGCTGCAACCTGGATCATCAAAAAAGCAGACTATCCTTACATTGAAGATCAGTCCGGTCAGCTTCGTCGTGACAGGTCGATAGCAACATCATCATCAAACTCAACAGGAGTGAAAGCAGGACTGCAGCAGCTCTAGGATGGCCCGAGACACCCACAAAAAAAGAAGGCAACAACAATGTCGCTCAGCTGTCCGGGGCTGTCTGCTGATGTCTGCATCCAGGGAATCGCCCTGGCAGGCACCTCCTTTGTAAAAGATTGCTAGAATTTGATGTATCGTGATGCGGCTCCTGGCGAAGTAACACTGGGCAAGCGCTGCTTGGCTTTTGCGGAATTTGCATGGGAAATGCTCGTAGGCCTGCAGCAGAAGACTGCATGTAACCTAACACCAAGACATGATTTAGGCTTCTTGGCAGCAAGTCGGTTAAGGTCATCTTTGGTTTCACTCTATGCATGCCTTGCTAGGCCTGTGGGGAATGGCCTCACGTGAAGTAGTTAAACAGAGACCTGAGCAGCTGGCGATTGCAGTTTCAGTTGTCGAAGCTTTGAAAGAACCGACCGTAGCATCAGCCACCTGAAGGTAAACTGAGGTGTCACGCGTTTAAGATAGCAAGCACGCAGACACTCGAATATTTCGCGAGAAGCCTCTAAGCTCTGCCGCGGTTGTGGCAGGCGTCGCAACCTTGAAAACATGTGGCACCAATCATTGACCAGGCAGAAATCGCTAGGTATGTGCAACCCACCCTCAGGCACCAGCAACTCAGCCATGTCCAAACCACAACCTCATGGCGACCATTCTGGACAACATGTACAAGCACGATCGACCATACAGAGCATGCCGAGGAAAGAGCCAGCAGCTGACGCGCACTGGACGTGCCAGCTGGATAACAAAGGTGAAACACTCTCACATTTGAACCAACACCTGCAAGATCGTTTCGCCAAAAATCAAGAGAAACATATCTTGAAGCACCCAGAACCCTATTCTGGAACGTAATTCGGCCCGCAATGCGCATGACATTCTGTTCTGCACCAGTCCTTTTCCAAGCATGGGAAGGCAGCTTCGCAAATGCTTGGAATGCCATGCAATTATGTTTTTTTCTGCAATTCCAAATTCTGTTGTTGCCTTGCACCAGGCCCTTGACATTGTAGTTAACAATCTAGTTTGACATTGAAGACTTGATCGAACCTTTGGTTAGACCCCTGATGCCTTGCCCCCTCGGCCAAACAAACCCTCTTGTAGGCAGGGCCATATACTGAACATATGTCCAGAATGTAAACGCTCTCAAATGCAGCTTGGGTCCGGTTTCGGACAAAAACTCAAATGGGCCCTTAATTACTGGTTACGTAACCGGGCTCTATCGCATGGCAAACCCACATGAATACCTGCTTTGCGCGGACCATAAGCGAACCAGTCTCTCTTTAGACGGAGGCAATTGTGCCATGATTTTGAAATAGCCGAAGCTGTTTTGCAAAAGTCCGGCAGCCGTCCCACAGCCGCGATAAAACCCCATCATTCACACAATGAAATCGACATGATGACAGCAAAGGAAAATCACCAGATCCTTCATTTGTGGGGCCTTCAACACAAGCCCTACCCCCAAAACCTCAATTCACCCTCACCACCCCAACATTCAATCGGGTCGGAAATCTTTGCAGTATCAATATGCGTTCCTCGGGCACGCAGAACTTAGCTGCGCAAGCTAGTCGTCTGGGCATTCTTGGCCCTCAACATGTTTGAAGTTCCATTCCAACAGTTCGGGTGTCAGCCCAACATTTTTTCACATGGGCAGCAACTTGGGCACCCTGCCACGGCGCCAAACGGCGACAATGATGACGACGCAAATAAAAACAGAACTATGATGAACGGTTCCGTCCTGTGGGCTTGCACTGCTCCTAGCCTCAAAACTTACCACTACAAGAAAGCAGAAGGCTCTTCTCCTTTTTTCCTTTGGGTTGCTCTGAGTGTTGCGCAAAGGAGGGCTTGAAAGGCTCTGGGCTTCAAGCCGGGCTCCCCTTTCGTTCTACCCCCGCTTTAATCACTCAGAGCAACCCTGTCCCTGCGGGAGGCTG
>CAJNIZ010002856.1:12609-25052 GCA_905231905.1 Symbiodinium pilosum | reverse complement strand
CAAGAAGTCACAAGCGAACCAAATTGAGAAGTCACAAGCGAACCCCGGGAGAAGTCACAAGCGAACCCTCTACCCCCAAAAACGTACCCCTCATTTTGGGACCATGTGTCGGACATAGGAGGGTTTCGGGTTTGGGGCCACGAATGCAGGTCGAAACGATCATGTCCTGACTCATAGACGAGTCTACCTGGCTCTAATGAAGGAAACCCCTACTGATATTCTTTTCATTCCTCCGTGTATCCCTACACAGCCTTGGCTTCCCTTTCACTGTCCATGTTCTTGTCCATTTCGCCATCACAATATTTTCCATGTGTCTCAATAACCCAGTCCCCCTTAACATACCAATCAAATCATAGTTATAGGATAATTACATATAGCCTGGAGTCTTACGGCGACGCTTTTTAAACATCCGGACACGTAAACAACTGAACAGGTATATTACACTACCTCTGCAAAGCATGGCATCCGGCTGCCCACGAGTAAAACATCCGGAATTGAATCTAAACAGGAAAACATCCGGACTTAAATAGATCTTTTATACTACCTCTGTGGCACGTAGGGGTTGGCCGCCCTCCACTTATTAAAGAATGTCACCGTACCCCTATGGTTGACTGTTGCTGGGTGGGGGCAATAGCATATCCTGAACCATAAGCTCTAAACCCTAAACTCTAAACCCTCAACTCTAAACCCTAAACAGTCAATCCGATCCTCGGACTGGGCTTGGGCCCAAGAGGGTGTAAAATCCACCTTTTGCATCTCCTGCCAGGAGGCTGGGTTAGGGTTTAGGGTTTAGGGTTGTTGTTAAGAAATTCAAGTCAATCAATTTCAAAACTGCTCAGCCCCCCCCCCCACCCCATTATTCTTATGATGGCCTACTCTAACATGTTGAGAACTTCTAATTTCAGGGGATGGGGTGGTGTTAATATTGAGGGAAGGGAATTCAATTACCATTCCTAGGATATGTTATCATCCAGTATATATGTATGTTACTGCGCGAACTTCAATCCTCAATGTCCTTAATGCAACCCAAGTCTGCATCTGCTGTAGAAGGCGGCAGGGCGGGGCTGTATTGTCGAGGCACCCCTATTCATGGAAACATCCAACCATGGGAATTCCTTGAGTGTTAGACACGTTGTAGATGAAGAATTGAGGAGAAGGCTCGAGCACTAAGATCCCAATAATAGTTAACCATCCCTGTCAGTTGACAAGGTTCATAAATTGTGGATCTACACTATGCTTCAGCTTGGACTACAAGCAAGCATAGCTCATACTGAAGGTTGGCTAAGCGGCCACGATTTTCAAGCCGTCAAAGTTTGGGCTTGTGGGGATCGTGTAGGCTTTGATTTGGGGACACCTTTGGGTCTATAGCCAGGCCACCCTCACTCCAACCCACCATGTCTATAACTTGAGAGGGGCTAGGAATTGAAGATCTCCCCAAACAAACCATGCAGGATTCTCGGATGTTCAAGACCCTGCCCTTCATATCCGGCAGCAGCGGCCTTTGAAGCAGAATTCCAATCAAAAACCCTAGCACATAATTCTGTAACCCTGCCCTAGCATATGTTCCTCCAACCCTTACACATGCCCATAAAGGGGGGCCCTCGAACAGTACATCTGCAGTTCAGGCTTGTATGTAACCAAGTGCGGTCCACAGCCGTCCGCCGCTTCCGGGCGAGCTGTTCTGGTGCGGCCTTGCACTTGAGCAAGGTTTGGGGAGTTTAGGCTTTAGGGTTTGGCTCAGGGGATTTTGGCTACCCCAGCCCAAGGACCCTATTCCTATCACATGATTCTTAGAGAGTCCTAATTTCAGAGAGAAGGGCTTCTAGAATCCCCTTATTAGTCTGGGGGATTTCCTCTGCGGTCTTCCCACAGGTCCTTCTGGGGGAAACTATACCAGACTGCGACAAAGCTTCTCTGGGCATTGTTGGCGGAGCTCTGTGGGATTGAATGATCCAGGAAAACTCAACTATATTTTCCTAAATTCTAATATAATATGTTACTGTAATATAGTATAATATAGTACATAATGTAATACAATAATGTTTGAAATGTGGGATTAGGTTGTTGCCTGCAACCACTGACAAGCAAGCCTTAACACTTGTAACTCGGCAGCGGAAGTACCCAATTTGTGCGATTGTGCGTTGCACTCCTTGGGGATTCAGTAGTGTTTCTTCGGCAGGTATTAGGGTGCTGGCGTGAGGGCTTCTGAAATGGGTCAAATCCTCCCTAAACCCTAAACCCTAAACCCTGAACCCTAAACCCTAAACCCTAAACCGATGTTCCTGTGTAGGGCCAAAGCCTCTGGCTCGGTTTGGGGCAGTGGTTGCACCGGCTGGCTTTCGGAACTCATTTCTAACAGCTTGCTGGCCTTCTCGAATCTGTAGTCCGTTTTTGACTGCATTGCACGGTTTCGGGGTTCTCCGATTTTGCCAAAGTTGGCTAAACGTGCTGTTACCTCCCAAAGCTCAGCAACAACTCTGAGCTGATAGCCCGGTTCCTTTAGACATCCACGGATGTCAGTGAAAAGCGGAATGAACATGAGAGCTCCCAAAGTATAGACTGCTGATAAAGGTGGTTCCTATATAACCCTATAATATAGGAGCTTCCATTTTCTTTTCCACTATCCCCATATAGTCCCTACATTAATAGTTCTGGGACTATGCTGGGTCCCTCCTAAGACCTGTGACACAAAACACCAGCATTCAGAAGATCATCCTGCGGCTGATCGGCCCCACCATACGCTCCAAAATACTGACCTGTGACAGGAATTTGTACTGTTGCTTCTTGTCTGGCTGAATGGCAGGCAGTCTGAACCCTAAACCCTAAACCCTGAAACCTTAAAGCTAAGCCCTAGAGCCCTAAAGCCCTAAGCCCTAAACCCCGAGCCTTAAAACCCAAACCATGCCTCATCCACATCCTGCCAGCCGTCCGGCTTTTCCTTGGAAGAATTCATAAGCGTGACTAGTGTATATAGGGGTGCATGATGCATTGCCTTAACACGGAGACAGTCATCTAAATCTGGAAGCTGGTTTTTCTACAGTGCTTGATGTCTTCATTCGGGCTACGGGCTACAGATTGTGACAAGTAGCAAACTTGACTACATGCCTCTAGAACTGCATCCCACAAGTTTCGTACCTAACATGGTCTTTAAACTTGCCCGCTAGGGTCCGAACAAGTTGTTGACACAAGTTCAAGTTGTTGGTCGCCAAAAACGCTCTCGTGTCAAGAGCCAAAACTGGGAACTATGCGTGAAGCACTCTTCAAATTCTTGCAAAATGGGAATGTGGGAATGTGGAGAAGTCCCAGATAGGAAAATTGGAGGCTGAAGAACATGCTGCTCTATACGAGACGATTCAGCGGTGACAGCCTATCACAACTCTGCAAGAGCCACGACGGCACAAGCAACAAAAACATCAGCCTTTGCTTTGCAGCATAAGGTAATACAAGGGCCTGAATATTTCCACACGTCGTTTTGGGCTCCATTTATACCCAGTACCCTATCGCAGAATGATTGGAGGAATCTAGGACTATAGTATTGGTAGATATTCTAACTTCTACACTACTGGCCTGTTTCGAGGCTCAGAAGCACCTTAGCCTGGGGCCAGCGTACCAGAACCTCGAATACTGAAACCCGCAAAAAATCGTGTCAACACGGGTTTGCAGCTTAATCTCATGTAACAGCATCACTGAAATCTGGATGCTTCTGTTCCCAAGACTGCCAAAGAAGCATTTTTTGCGAACGGATCTTCCACACGGCTCGAAAAGCCCTAAATCATCTGAATGATCTCTCAAGAGCTAGTGCAACCCCTATGACTAACACGCAGCGAAGCCGCGGTTCACATGCAATCTCCGCTACGTCTCGGATTGAACCCTTCACACAAACTCTGCATAATGTCGCTAGAACAACCTTTCTCATCCCTTCATCAACCCAGATGGGTGTTTCCCAAAAATAGGGGTACCCTTTGCCCTTTCTTGAGGGGGTCCCAATAACGAGGATTCCCCCATATAACCCCCTTTGAGGGGTCTAGCCCCAAACCTTAAACCCTCTAATCCCTGAACCCTAAACCTATAAAATCCCCTTTAAGGAGTTTAGACTCTAGCTCATCTGGTAATTTCCCAAAATCAGGGACCCCAACTTAGACACCAATATACTATAGTCCTTATTATTCGGACCGCAAAATGGCACCCTTATTTCTAGGAAACCCTAAACCCTAAACCTCTATTTTTAGGATATCCTCAAACACAGCCCAGGCCACGCCGTCTGAGTCACTGCTGCTGCCGCTGCTCAGCGAGCTCTCCGACTTGGGCCAGCTACCCCCGGAACCTCCACTCATGGAACAAGGATACTGGGTCATAGAGTATATATGTACATATGTACCTCTCTCTCTGTATGTGTATATATATATATATACAGAGTTTAAGGCTTAGGGTTTAAGGTTTAGGGTGTGCAGATGTATATGGGGTTTGAGGCTTCTGGTTTAAGCTTTAGAGTTTAGGGTTTAGGGAGATGCAACAAAGGAGACGGTAGGAGCCGTTGTATAGCTGGTCAGAGATTCAGATCAGTGCGCGAGATCGATCGCACCTTACACTCATCATTACAGGGATTATATAGGGGTTGTCTAGGGGTTATGTAGGGTTTAGGGTTTCCCAAAAGTAGGGGTCTCTTTTTTGGGGGGGTTATAGAGGGGTTATATACGGTTTAGGGTTTAAGGTTTCCCAAAATAAGGGTGTGTCCGGCAAAGGGTACAAGCACCAAGTGCCCTCTGCCCACTCAGCTGCATATCTACCCTGCAGGAATATCCACATCCTGCGCGGCCATTTGAATTCTTTTTTTTTGTACATAGTTCCGTTTATTTCCAGTAGTCTTCCCATTGTAATGAGTATTCTGTTTTGAATATGATTGTGATTATAACTCGTATTGTGTCTTGACTATGATTACTACGTCCTTGCAAGACCGAAGGTTTGCGCCTAAGCTGGACTTCCTCTCGCTGCCCTGGACCTCCACCTCGTCCGCGAACTTTACCTGCCAGGAGAGGAAGGGGCTCCGCAAGAATAGAAGTACCATTTTTGGGTCCCCATACAAGGGTTATAGCGGTTATATAAGGTTTATAAGGTTTCCAAAATACGGGTTACAGGGATTATATAGGGGTTATGTAGGGTTTAGTGTTTCCCAAAATTAAGGGCATCTTTTTGGGGGTCCCATACTTAGGATTATAAGGATTCTAGAGGGGTTATATAGGGTTTAGGGTTTAGGGTTTCCCAAAATTAGGGGTACCTTTTGGGGGGTCCCATAAGAAGGACTATAGAGGTTATATAGGGACTATACAGGGGCTATATAGGGTTGATACAGGGTTTGGGGTGTTCCCCAAAATAAGGGGTACCTGTTTGGGGGTCCGATAATAAGGACTATAGGGGTTATAGAGATTTATATAGGGGTTACATAGCGTTTAGGGTTTAGGGTTTCCCAGAATTCGAATTCGGGGTACCTTTTTGGGGGCCCATAATACAGATTAATTTGTTGTTGGGGACTGTTAGCAGCTTTGGATTGGAAGTTCTCAGGATTTTGGCTGGGGCGTTGCAATCTTTGCAGCGGCAAGTGTCTGCCCGCACCGCATTGAAAACCACAAACTTCGCGTACCTGCACATGCGCTGCCTAACATTCAACCTTCACTTCGAAAAGTGGGAGCTTGTCAAAGTTACCCCTATCGAACCCGCAATGAGGACCCTAAACCCTAACCTCCTTCTAATCCCCAGGGAAGCCTAGGGTCCCAAGGACCTCCAGTTTTGAGGAACTCCTACCATAGACCTCAAACCCTACACCCTAAACACTAAACCTTAAGCCTCAAACCCTAACCCTAGATCTTAAACCCTCTATAACCCCTAGATGACCTCTGAATAACTATTATGGGACCCCCAAAGAGGTACCCCTAGCTTTGGGAAACCCTAAACCCTCTAAAACCACTGTATAACCCAGTTTCAATTTCTTTTTCCATTTTCACTTGCATTTGAGTCTCCATTATTGGGCTAATACCCCTAACCCTCCCAAATAGACCCAAACCCTCTTGGTCCGTCCTCGGCCATGTCTGTTATCAAGCCTCGAGCTGCTGGATAAGCACTTGGAGTATCATATGAGCTATAATCTAAAACTCAAAAAGGGCTATGCAAGGTGTAGGGTTTAGGGTTTAGGGTTCCTGCAAGACCCTAGTGTACTGTAGCAGCATAATTCCCAAGGTTTGGGGTACTTAGGGTCATGCAGGATCTTTAGTATTCGCCGTAACTTCCCAAATTGAGGGGTAGCTTAAAAGGGGGATATAGGGGTTACGTATGGTTTAGGGTTTCACAAAATCGGTCGTACCTTTCTGGTGCTCCCTACAGAAAGGGCTATAGCATTTGGGGGTCTGTGTTGGGGTCCCTGTATTTATGCAAACTACCTTGTAGGGGACTCAGTAAGGAATGGAAAAGAACGTGGAAACTACCATATTATCATGTATATAGGGTTTAGGGCCTAGGGTGAGGAGGAGTTTATCTGATGGCCTGAGGTTTTGCAAGCTGCCCTTTAGGAAGAAGGCATGTGCTATGTGACCTGTACCTGTCATGGCTCTCAACCTGGAGCAATTCACGTGATCTTAGTCTTCAGGCCGTTGCTCTACTTGCAAAGATCTATGCAGTGAGCTTCTGCAATCTAAAGGCTGTGCTAGGACCCTCACCATGCTTGAAGCCTTGTATTTGATACTGCAATCAGGAGGCTGGCCGTAACATACCATCAGAGCTGTCCAGGCAGCTCCCTAAGTGCAGATAGCCTACCCACTTCGCAAGCACTCAGTGCGTGGCAGCTCGTCTCACGACTGCGCTCGGTGTCCCTTCCAAGGGAATTCGGTAAGTCCGCCAGCACGAATGAGAACTGACTGTGCTTACCGCGATTGCGGTATTGAGTTGAAAGCCCATACTGTAGTCTGATGCTGCTGACACAGCTGCGGCCCACATATATATATATATATTTCCATATATATGTTAGATATAGCGAGAAGTACCGATGCACCATGGGACGAACACTCGCAGCCTGTTCCAGTTATTCAAACTACCTGTCCTCAAAACGACCATCAGGTAGGTTCCCTCTTTGTTAGGATCTCCAAGAACCTTTAGAACAACCCCAAAGTAACAGAGTGGCTAGACACATAACAGAGATTTCGTGCCAGGACAGCGCATTGCAACACTCAGACATTGGATCCTTGAACCGAGCGCAATGAGCGGCAGCCTGGCATTCGAGCATCTTGAAGCCGGCAATAGCACCCATCAATTCAAGATCTACAGCTGAATTCAGAAACTGTAATGTTGAAGCTTGGTTGTGCAACAAATTTGGAGCATGCATATCAGAATTTGCATTACCAGAGGCTGCATACCACTGCCACCTCCAAAACATGGACCTCATCCTCCATCCATAAAGAGAGGGACCCCAATATAGAAAAATCCTTATCATATTTGACACTTGCAGCGTCCAAGCATGATGAAGGCCAACATCGACCCTAAACCCCTAAAACCCTAAACCCCTAAAACCCCTAAACCCCTAAAACCCCTAAAACCCTAAACCGCGTGAATCGACTCCTCAAAAAGCCGGTGGCTTTGCCAGCTCGGCTTCGAAGGCCGCTGTTTGAGCCAAAGGTAGGCGTGGCAGAGGCGGTTTAGGGTTTTTAGGGCTTTAGGGTTCTAGGTTTTAGGGTTTTAGGGGTTTTGGGAGTGGTTTAGGGTTTTCGGGCTTTAGGGTTTTAGGGTTTAGGGGTTTTAGAGGTGTTGGGAAGGTTTTAGGGTTTTAGGGGTTTTGGGAGTGTTTTAAAGTTTTAGGGTCTTAGTGGTTTAGGGGTTTTACGGTTTTAAAGGTCGTGGGAGGGTTTTAGTGCTTTAGGGTTTTAGGAGTTTAGGGTTTTAGGAGTTTAGTGGTTTTGGGAGGGTTTTAGGGGTTTAAGGGGT
This sequence comes from Symbiodinium pilosum, assembly GCA_905231905.1. NCBI lineage: Eukaryota > Dinophyceae > Suessiales > Symbiodiniaceae > Symbiodinium > Symbiodinium pilosum. The sequence continues at coordinate 17,087 of CAJNIZ010002856.1, read as the reverse complement.
TTGAGGTTTTAGGGTTTTAGGGGTTTAGCGGTTTTGAGGTTTTAGGGTTTTAGGGGTTTGGAGAGGGTTTGACGGTTTTAGGGTGTTAGGGGCTTAGGGTTTTAGGGGTTTAGGGGTTTAGGGTTTCGGAAAGCTACGCGGCCAAGGAAATTAAGTCTACAATGATGTGCAGCTGGCTCAAAAGACATCGTGCAGGTACCTTCATCCAGCTTGACACTCAGGGTTTAATGTTTTGGTTGGGAGAGGAGGAATGGATCCCGTAATCCCTAACTCATATAACGTTCTATTTTCTTGTTCACTGCCTCATCCCCTACTAGGAAGCCATGAATGAATGATGCTGCATGATTAGAACCCTAACCCTAAACCCTAACCCTAACCCCTAAACCCTAAACCATTCAACTGACCAAAAACAATGGAGAATGCAGGAGTGGATATTGGTCCTGCAGCGAGGCCAATATCTGGGGATTATATAGCAATAATCCCCTCCACATGCTGCCCTTCATGCGGAACTTCCCCACACTCTAATGAGATGTTGCTAATAACTCCCTATCATATTAGGCTACCATACTGGGAACATCTCTTTATCCAACACGTCTGATTACAATACCGCCCTCCTTCCCGAACCCAGTGGCCAGGGCGGAGCGGGTACACCTGGAAGGTAGTGGAGAGGTTGCGGATTCTGGCGATAGAGCCTGCCTCAGACCACCAGCAGACATGATGTGGCAGACGGCTGTTTTCTTGGATTTTTCTGCAGCTAGCATACTGAAACTAGCCAAACACATTGAATCCCTGACCGCATCCCGTCACGAACAGATTGGCAACAACTATTAATCTTGTTTGCCCATGCTGTTTCGAGAGTAAAAGCACGCTATTCTAAGTGTGATTTACCCAGGCATACTCGACAGGAATCAGCTGATTGATGATGACCAATATGGTGGCTTAGTGCGGCGCCAGCCCCAGAATGCAAATGCATCATGGCAATCTGATTGAAACTTGGGATCGCTATGAAACAAAACAGTGTACACGGCTCACTGGTCCCTTGCAGAACCACCAGGGGGCTCCTTTCTTTGCAGCTCGCACTTCATGGCAGAACACCAGCGGCCTCCGAAGGCTCCGTGGCGACGGCATCCTCGAAGAAGGCGTCAAAGGATCCGAGAGACTCCAATGGCATATCCTGGAGTACCTGATCCAAGATATGTTTCGTGATCGTGTTTGATTTGTTCTGCGTGTTTTTTTGTTCTGAGACGCTCTGGAGCACGCGGAGCAAATTAAACACGCCCGTTCGCGCCCGCACCACACACACACACAAAGCACGTTTTTTGCTCCGCGCGCGCCGCTCACTCACCTGCTCCGGCCTGTAGAGCTCTCTCACGTTCTTTTCAGAAATATTTCAGAAATCCCCCGCCAGAGGGGAGGGCAGCATGCCGAGCAAAAAAAAAGAAAACATGTTTTTTGGTTGCGGGCGCGCTGCCCACTCACTCACTTTCCAGCCTGCCAAGCAAAAACACAGAAGGTGGAAACAGAAAACGGAACGCGTGAGCAACAACAAAACAGAAAACGGCACGCATGCCTAACAAAAAATACGCGTGTTCCGTTTCGTGATGCTCTGCTTCTCCTTACCAAACATGCAAACAAAAGAACGACAAACATGCAAGAATAGAAGCAATGTGTGTCTCAAATGCTTTCGGCGTGGAATGACGGGAGTATCATCAAGTTATCTGGAATATCCCTATAACTTACTGCGGAATAGTAGGGAATAAGCGATTACAGTAGATAGGACTTATATAGGGACTATCTTCCCTTGTTCCCTACTACCCAGCAGAGAGCCCTAAATCCCAATTTATCCCTACATAACATATTCCCTTCTTCCCTACTCACCAGTAAGAGAATGACCTTGCAAAATTGCAGGACAGATCTCCAGACCCTAAGCCCTAAACCCTAAATCCTAAACCCCAAACCCTAAACCCCAAACCCTAAGGGTTTAGGGTTTAATCCCTAAACTCTAAGCTCTAAACCCTGAGCAACCTCAACCCTTTGAGCGTTGGTGCCAGGACGTGCCAGGCCGGTTCATCCCCTCTCGCCCCAAAAGGTCCCAGTACCCAGAGGCTGGCGGTCAAAACCAACTAAGGTAGGGTCAGGATTCAGGGTTTAGAGTTTAGGGTTTAAAGCAATCGAGATTATAGTCTGGGACCGAAAAACCACACAACTTGGGACTTCTCATGCTTAGGGTTGCATACAGCATCGAATTCGCACAGATCAAACGGTGGACCACAAAGCAGTTGACAGTGCTCTTGCAACGAGACTTGAAAGATCTTTTGGCTTAAGTTACCTTGGGTAGGATAGGGGAATGAGGAGGTCCCTGCATATACGAAACCTTCGTATACACATCAGAGGTAGAGCTTCAAAAATCTGCCTGCATGGGGGTAGCATGCGGAAGAGCGGCAGCAGCAACAATAACTGTTAGTACACAGAACGAGCAGTGCAAGAGATAACCACAAACAAAAGAACCTTTGCTGTGAGCATGACGGTAGTAATTAACAGGATAGCTAAAGCACGCGTCAGCACAGAAACAATCAAAAGCAGCCGTGCGCTGGGCCCCGAACCGCCAAATCAAGAGCGTCCGGATCCTGGATGCGCTAACCCTGTAGGCACATAGACCCTCTACGACTGCCTATGCTCAGAATCTTAGGCATTATCGCTCTGGTTTTGGGGCGTTGCACGCAAACCGCTTCAGCTGAATCTTTGTGCCAACAGGGCCACTCTCATGCGAGTGTGCAGGTTCACCAGCTTCTTTGCACTGCAGTTGTCGAGTATAACGAAGAGACCCTGAATTAAGCTTTCAGGAGGATTCTGGGGGCGTAGGTGCTTCCACTGAATCCAAGGGCCAACGCTTCAAAAAAGCGTGTCTCTGGTTTACCAAAGCCTCCAACCTCATCTGCACAGATATCCTAACCCTGCTCCCTGTAGCTTAAGATCTCCCTGAAACTATGGGCCCCCGAGATGAGTCCTCTGAGACTTCAAACTCGATGCGCAGCGTATCCTGAGCATAGGTCCAAGATGATCCATTGAACTCAGGGTTTAGGGTTTAGGGTTTAGGGAGACATGGAAGCCAGCAAAACACTGCAAGGGCCTTAGGGAGGTTGCAAATATCCAGTTCGACCCGACGATCCCATGCCCCCAATATAACCCCAATATAACCTTAATATAGCCCCGATATATAACCTTAATATAACCCAAATATAACCTTAACCTAACCCTAATATAACCTTAATATGTGTTATAGTCTAAACTCCTAGCATCCCCCTTCATAAGCCCTATAATGGCTCCCTATATAATCCCCTGCATAACCCCCCTTTAAGGAGTTTAGACTACAATTATGAGAACCCTAATAAAACACCACAAGTCCCTTACTCTTCAAACACACACCTCTACAGCCTGAAGAGCTGACAACTCGGTGAAAACGTCTCTAGGTTAGAATATTGGGATAATGGAAAAGAAAATGGAAAACTACTACATTGTAATAGGGTATATATTGAGTTATATTGGGATAATGGAAAGGGAAATGGAAACTACTATGTTATAATAGGGTATATATTGAATTATATTGGGATAATGGAAAATGGAAACTACCACATTATAATCTGGATGGATTTTAGGGAGTAAGCGCCCTGCGACCATTCTCAATCGCCTGCCATTAGGTCCCTCGAGCCACTTCTGGCCATCATAGGTGATGTTCCTTGGAGCATTTGGAGGGCTTGCATTTCGGGTTTAACCTTTGCAGAGTGAACTAATATGATCCCTAGATGAATAGCAACGGACCAAGTAGTGTCTGACAAAGGCATTGGCAGGTTACAATCCATGCGGCTTCTGCGGACAGGCTAGAGGCCGGCTCTCTTATGCTGTGAAAACGTTTTACATCAACTTTGCAACAGGCTCCAGAGCATGGGTGTGAAGCATGTGGATTTGCAAACAAAAAACAGGACGCGCCTGCCTTAAGTGATCCATAGCCTAAATTCCTAGTATCCGCCTTAATAACCCCTATAGTAGTCCTCTATAAAATATAATCCCTTATATAACCCCACTTAAGCAGCTTACACCATTGAGACCCTAAACCTAATTACTCTCTAAACCCCAGACTCTCTCTCTCTCTCTCTCTCTATATATATATACCCCTTTAAGGAGTTTAGATTCTAGCTCAAATGTTTGGGTGGACGGATGGCCATTGCATGCCATTGCAGTGGGACCTAGGTGTGCGCGAATGGACTACCGAAGAAAGCTGACCAGAACGACCTAACCATCAGGCCAGCGCTTAGGCTTTAGTGTCTAGGTTTTAAGGACAGGGTTCAGGTTTGAGGGTTTTAGGGTTTCAGGTTTAGGCTTCAGAAAGGACTGTTGTGAGGCGGAGTTGTTTTGTATGGTTTAGTGCAAATGATAGTTGGGCTTAGGTTTCCTGACAACAGTCCTGTAAAGCATTACGA
>CAJNIZ010002854.1:13421-24849 GCA_905231905.1 Symbiodinium pilosum | reverse complement strand
CCTAAACCCTAAAGCCTAAAATTTCATCCTTAAACCCTTAACCGCTTGTAGAATTGGGCTCCGAATGTTTTTGGCTTGCAAGAAGCTCCAGGGTCGCCGGTCGTCCCTCCCGTCCAGGTTATAAGGTTTAGGGTTTATTTTCAGACAATTCTACCAGTATAGCTATAATTGCGGAAATGTTAGCTGTTTTAAAAGGGCTGTTAGACAATTCCACTGGAAGAATGACTGGGACAATCATCAGGTTGCCTTTAGGCACCCTTTTTGAAGAACTTCAAGGGGTTTCATCCGAAGAGATGGGGCTTTCCATCGCAACTGCTCAGGACCAGAAAGGGGAAAGCTCAAGTGAGGGCCAGGTAACACCCGATCGTCCCTTATACTTGTCATGTTGAATAGTATTGGCGTCTCCTACTAGATCTACATAGGCTGAAAGATGAACAGGAAGGGAAGGTGTGACCTGACGCTTTTTCTGATCATCGATGTTGGATCCCGATTAGTGTCTGGGGCCTCGATTGTGCGAAGCCTTGCCGATTTTTTCAGCACCCCCTGATTTGTTTGGGCCCTCAATTGTGCGAAGCTTCGCAGCCTTAACACTTTTATTGGTGGCGTGCCTATGTATCTTAATTTAAACCCCTTTTACTACCACGCCGGCAAACTCTGGTCCTGTTGAATTTAATTTGGTAGTTTCCCAAAATAGGGGGACCCCAATATAGACCCTAATATACTATAGTCCTTATTACGGGCCCCTAATTTAAGGAAACTCCCATTTCAAGCCAGGCCGCCCCTTTAACTAATCAGGGGTCGGACGCTACTCGCCGCAAAGCGCCAAGCGCACCGAACCCAAACCCCCAAGCCCCTTGAACCGAACCTCTAAACCCTGAACCCTAAACCTCAACCCTAAATCCTGAACCCTAACCTCTGAACCCCAAACATCTAAACCTTAAACACCTAAATTTGCGATTTTTTTTTGAGCCCAGAAATCCCGGGCCGCAGTATGATCTCCCAACCCCAAGCCCGATAGGGTTGAAGGACTTCTGGTCATGGTTGAATAGGGCTTAGGGTTTAGGGTTTAGGGTTTAGGGTTTAGGGAGTCTTGTTCATGTTGTTGCAGAGTAAAGCTCAGCAAATATGTATATACAACTACAGCTGTATTACACGTAACTTGTGCGCAATGAACAATCCACAGCATCAGCATGTGTATATATATATATATATATGTCTATGCATAGAAGCTGTGAGGGATACGTATGTGTATGCACACATACATACATACCTACCTGCCTGAGCTAACCCAACCTAACCTAACCTAACCTAACCTACCTAACCTAACCTAACCTACCTAACCTACCTACCTACCCTCAAAACAGGACGGCGAGGGAGATCCGCCAGTGCGCTGGTGCAAGCATTGCCAGGCCATGAGACTACAGCTGCCACCTTAGAAATCAGCTGTAATGGGAGATAGAAATATTATCAATTGAGGTACCCTATATCATAATCAATTATTATCAACATGAGGTCCATTTGAGGTACCCTATATCATAATCTTATAAGGAATCTAGAATCCAGGGCCAGAATATTGGTAATTATCTAGGCTTCTACATTACAGCAGGTGAGTTTTTTTTTTTGTCAGGGAGTTTAGACACGGTATACTGGGGTTATGGGAAGTTGCATAAGCTAACTTGCTTTTCGGGAGCTTAACGTGAACTACTGGAATGAGGAATTTCTATTCCTTGCCATATGAACCATAGTCTAAACTCCTTAAAGGGGGTTAATTATATAGGGGATTATATAGGGGACTACTATAGGGGCTACTAAGGGGGATACTAGGAGTTTAGATTATAGCTCATATGTTATGGTGACTTAACTTAAGTTCCTTAAAATTTTAAAAGCAACTCGGTAAGGGGAACGTACTATTGGTACATACGGGATTTCAGGAATACTCCCCACTTAAGGGTGTTGGGCTTTTTGGTACTGGGGGTAGGGAGAAGTTGGGATCACTTTGACTTCGAAACTCCAAACCACAAATCCATGCGTCAAAAAAACACAACGCTAATCGGCCACAAGTGGGCAGGGCAGCGCAGGGCAGGGCAGAAAGTAAGGCATTTATTTTGGCACGCAACTTGGCCCTAAGAGCCGTGTGCTGTCCACCAGATGCCATATGAGCCATGGTCTACACTCCTTAAAGGGAGTTAGATAGGGTTAAGGGTTTAAGGTCTAACCTCCTTCAAGGGGGCAGCATAGGGGAGTCTCATGGGGTTATTAAAGGAGTCACAAGGAGTTCCGACTATAGCTCATATGCCTCCAGCCCGCTTGCCATGCAGACCAGGAAAGCAGGCGTTCAACTTGATTTTTGCGGTCTCAGTGTAGTTGTAAAGCTTCATGTGCATGTAACCCCTAGTGAAGTTCATTGAAAGAACGCGCGGACAAAATCATTCCTACGCTCTTTCGCATGAATCCACATCCCCCATGGATCTGCGATTCATTATCCAATAAATCAAGCCATACACCCGCACAAAAGCCAGCTTTCCCTAAGGCGCTTGGGCTCCTATTTATGCCAATATATGCCCTCTTACAGTTTCCTTGGCAACATCCCACAGCATCTGCAGTTGGCGAAAACATATCGTGTGCACCACTGCTCCACCTGCCAGCGGTGCATCAAGAAGATGGATCATCACTGTATCTTGACTGATGGTTCGGCAGCTTTCTGTATAATTAGTAGTTTCCCTGGTTCTGGGACCCCAGCCCCTCAAATATATTTCTGATTACAAAAACAGTTAAATGGTTACCCAGCAGGTATGCTCACACATCCTAACCCGAAACCCTATCACACTGGAGCGCTGAAATCTGCAACACGGTCCCCTCCCCTCCATTCTCCTTTCAACCTTCCGACATATTCCGAGCAAGGCCCGAGATCGAGATAGAGCTACGCGACACAGACAACTGAAAGAACTCCTTGAAAGTTTTCGGGGCAGCGGGCATTCAAGCGCTCATTTCGAGGCAGGCCTGAACCAGAAGTTGAGTAGGTACCACCAGCCCTGCATGAGTGCTAGATAATTAGCACGTGACCATGACTTGAGGAAGCTCGAGGGTTTAGGGTTTAGGGGATGTCGGGTTACGGATGTAGGGGAGTGCCTCTTCAGCTAGCCTTTGTAAGGACTAGGGTGTAAGTGTTCCAAAACCCCATAGACCTTTCCCGGGCCACCCCCTAAAACCCTAAACGCCAAACCCCAACCCCCGGAACTCTTAACCCTCACTGGGTGAAAGCAGGGACGAGACTTATCTTTCACGTATGAAAAGGGACAGAGGGTTGAGGCTTCAGGAGCTGTAGAGGTGCGAAGCGTCAATGTTTGCAGATGCTGCTTTGGAGTTTCTTGCCCTTCTTTATAAACCCTACATCATACACGGTGTAGAACCCAAAAGGGATCCCTGCCACCACTGCATTCCCCTAAGCTCCTTATGGTGTAGGGTTTGGAGTTTAGGATTTACGGCTTTAGGATTTGGGGCTTCGAGTTTAAGAACCTATCCATAGAGCCAAACTCCTGAAGCCTAAACATCCCTATCCACTCCCATAATAACCTCTTAAAACACCCCTGATCCCAAACCCTAAATCCTAAACCCTAAATCTTGATCCCAACTCCCTAAGCCTAAACCCCTTAAAGAACAAAGAACCCGTATTTGGAGAAACTCATTGGTCTGAGGTATGTGGATGAACAACTGTGACTTGGCAGCCAGCTTTTGACCCCTAAGCCTTACATGTGGGTTTCCTAAGTATTAGGGCTACCATTCTGAAACTACCAAATCCTAAATCCGTAGCCCTAAACCCTAAACCCTAAGCCCTTAAGCCTAAACTGTGGGGGTTTATAGCTCTGGGCCGCTTGAGACTGACTCGTGAAGCTCCAAGCTTGGGTTTAGGGCTTAGGGTTTAGGGTATGGGTTTGGATTTTGAGTTCGTGGTCCTAAGGCCCAAAGCCTGAGATGGAAGACCTTGCAGACTCGACGCCCCAGTCGTGTCTTGTTTTGCCTTTTTTTTGTGGTCTTCTTATTCAAGCTGAGTAGGGAACCTAGAGACCAACGAACACTGCTCGAGGACCAACCTTCTGAGTATCAGAGCCTTACTGCGGATCCTGATTCGGGATTGTAGGGCTCAGGGGTGATAGGGCTCATAATTCCCAGAGGGTCCATGTACCCAATAATTAGGTACTTGGGTATTGGGTAATAGTAATTATGGTAGAGGTTTTGGGTAAGTATATGATTACTAGGTACTTGGACCCTTTGGGTTAGTGTTCAATTTTTCCAGGGTCCAGGATTGATTCACGAACATGGTTAAGGGCTTGGACTTAGGCAAAAATTAGCATGGAACGTCGTAGACATCCTAGGAAAGAGTTGAGCTTGGACCCCAAGCCTTAAGCCCTTAACCCCTGAGGCATTGGAGCCAAGAACCAGAAGCAATTCCTCGCGTTCTTGGCCTACACGCTGCTTGATGAGAGCTGATCTTCTTGGTTTGGGGTTTAGGGCTCTAAGTGCATAATCCTACGTAGTTTGGGCCCTAGAGGTCCCAGAGCTTTAACGTGGTGCCTACTTTGGGCCCTAAACCCTAAAGCTTACACCGCGGTCAAGTCTTTTTTGAATGGGATCGAAGGGAGACGTGGCATCTTGTGAGCTCCGTTGGTGGATTCGGTTTTCTCGTGGGTCCCCTACCAGCGCACCTATACTGGTTTAATCATGCCTAAATGTCCCCAGAGAAGGTGGAAACCTATAGGGTTCGTAAGGTGTAGTTAGCAACCCAGAAAACTATCGGTCCGGGGGTTAGGGTTTATTGGTTTGGAGACTCGAAATCCTGAACCAAAGCCCTAAACGCTACAACGCCTGTTCTGGAGAGCAAGGATCAGGTGATAGGCCCTAAACCCTAAACCCCGAACCCTAAACCCTAAGTCATAGGGCTGAGGATTTGGGGAGCTTCCCAGCTTCGTCATGGCTTCCCCTCGCCCCAACCCAGCCCCCGAGATTCCCCTAGAGCATGGACGGCGAACATTCAAGCAGTGTTTAGATTTTAGTTTTTTTTGGAGTATTCTAGTCCCCATTACAGAGTAAGATCATATTCCCCTTTGTTTTTGGTGTTTTAAAAGAAGAAGCAGATAACCTTGCCTGCTTCAACTACAAAAAAGCGCTGCTCATTGTTCGTTTGCTTGTGCACCCGATGCTAAGAGCGCTGGGATGCAAATGGTGGGCATAGACCTTTATTGGGTCATTCTTAAAGCTTTAAAAAGTCCAAGAAGGCCAAGAAGGAATTCTGCCCGAAATCCCAACCCAAAGCTTCAACCACAAACCCTGAGCCCTACACCTTCTAAAGCCCAGGCTCTAAACCCTAAACCCTATATATCCTTGGATGCCCCTATATAACCGTGCATATCCTTATATATCCCTTCAAAGCGGGCTTCAGAGCAAAGCTGTCCTGAGCTGGTGTAGTGACTAAGGTCACTGCATTGCACGGGCGCTTTGATTTCGAGCTTTGGCCTGCAACCGTAAACCTTACCTAAACCCCAAAAGTATGTAAAATAATAGCCTTGAACCCATAGTAATAGCCATAAAGCCCATTGTTTTACCTACTTTTGGGGTCCATCCTAAACCCTACACTCCAAACCCTAAATCCCAAGCCACAGTCAAGGGTTGGCAAGGGCCGTGCTCAACGGAGCAACCTTAGTGGGCGAACAGCCCCCAGTTTTCCCTAAACCCTAAACCCTAAACCCCGGCCCCAAGGGTCCCTAATGGGTGCTTCACGTTCGGGTGGGCTCCAGAAATTGCGATGGATTCAGGGGTTGAGGATACAGGGTTCAGGATGTAGGGTAGTTTTGGGATTTGGGTTTATGGCCAACGAACCCTGGTTTGGGATCGGTTGGCGTGAGAATGTTTTTGGGGACAAGGGTTGAGGTTCTAGGGGGAGTTTGTGTTGTGGCCCTACGGTTACGAGCAGGGTAGTAAGAGGGATGGTCTCGCAAAAGATTCCCTGCGAGGCTTTCCACCCGGACCTGGGTAGATATGGGCGCTTCATAGCAAGAAGCCTATGATTTCATTTATACAGACTCCCACTTTGGAGCTTCAATGTCGTGAGTGGCCAAAGCAAGATTTAACACGTCCCGTTCTCACCGAAGCTTTGGCATTGGTGCTCTTTCTTGGCCGTTGCCCAGCATTGCGCACTTCGCCGGTTTTTTTGGTGTATATGCCCAAGGCAATGGTTCTCCCACCGTAACACAATTTCAATGCACTGGACCTTCACCCCAAAGCAAGCGTGAACGGAGAACTCCCCGGCACAAACCCAAACCCTAAGCCCGAACCCTGGATCCTAAGCAAAGACCCTAAACTTAAAACCCTGAGAACGCCCATAGCCCAAACCCTAAACCATAAAAGAGGAGAGGTGCTTCAACAAAAAAGGCTCAACCCGAAGACCTACACCTCGAGCCGGACTCTCTCCCAAGCAAAAACCTTGCACTTGGTGAAGCTCAGGGGAGGAAGCGTCTCAAAAGAATCCAAAATTGCTTCCTAAACCCTAAACCCTAAACCCTAAACCTTAATCTCTAAACCCTAAACCCTAAATAGAATAGTAGTTTCCATTTGCTTTGCCGCTCTTCCTGACCAAGCCCGGACCCCTTGCGGCCTAAAGGATTTGAACCCCTTCAATCGCAGTAGGAGGTGCCCTATACTGGGTTGCTGTTAAGGAAATTGAATTCAAATTCCATAATGGGTATATGAGCGACCGCTTTTCTTATCGCGTGTAGGAGCCAAAAGCAGGCAGAGATAAAATCCAGGGGCATGAGCAAAACCCTAGTACAGCGATAGGCCCCCCCAAAGCGATTTGTGACTTAGCTGTTTGCTAATAATTTAGGTAGCTGCTCAGGTATAGCAATTGGTATGGTTTCCCCAAATTAGCAGCTTAAATTGAGTTCCTTAACAGCAACTCAGTATAAAGGGAGTCCTATTTCCTAGGATTTCCCAAGAGTCTGGGTGTTAGGGACTCTACATCCCTGGAGCGCTGGGTTTGGGGCTTAGGGTTCCGAGGAGCCTCTACTGCTTCTTCCTGGCAACCACGGATGAGGGCAAGCCCTTGAATCCCGGCGCTCTTGGGCAGCAGAGCTTTGGGTTTAGGGTTCAGGGCCAGTTCTACACGGCATCTTCTGAATAGAATGTGAGGCCCCGTGCCTTTGGGAATTTAATTTAGCATGGTTTCCAGCACATTTTCTTGTTAGATATCCTCCCAGGTAACCGAGACATGTTGACTGCTGAGGTTGAAGCGTGGCGTGCACAGAAGATGAGGAGTAACTTGAAATGGTCTGGCGTCCCAATTCCCTTTCTCCCCTTCTAGAGCACTATCTTACCTCGCTTTGCAACCAAGAACTTGTTCGATGCGCCCCTCAAACAATAATGCTTAAACTCTAAGCACCTTTCCCTTTTGGTGCCGAGGATCTTTTGGGCTAGGTCTTCCAATCCAGTATCTCGTATTTCATGGGTGTCTAAATTAAACCAGAAGCCAGAACAAGCACAAAAGAGAAACTACACTGCTTGCCTAAACCCTGAACCCTAAGCCGTAAGCCCCGAACCCTTAATCCTAAACCCTAAACTCTGAAGCCTAGACCCTAAATCTTTACTGGTGAAGTCATAGCGATCTCACCCGGCTTCCACCAACACCTGGTGGCCTACGTGGATACTTGCCTCAACAAGGGCCCTGGTTCAGGTTGGTGACTTGTTGAAATTTGGGCAAGCTATATCTATCTATTTATATATATATACACACACAAATTGATATCTATATACATATAAATACAGATATGCACGCGCAACCATATGCATATATGCGGGTATAGACACATAGACATACACATATATATATACACATATACTTTACAAGCATATATACACTTACACATAAAAAGCCTTAAACCTTTAAGCCTGAATCCTAAACCCTACACCCTAAGCCCTAAACCTTAGCTCCAACCTTGGGCCCTAAACCCCCTGCACCCCCTAATCCCCCTAAAACACTAAAACCCTAAACCCTCAAACCCTAAACCCTAAACCCCTAAAACCCTAAAACCCTAAAAGCCCAAACCTCAGCAAGGTTCGCGCAGCCTCGGCAGTTGCTGGTATTCTGGGTGCCGGGTTGGGGCGTTTTGCTGCGGTGTTGCTGCGAGATCAGGCGGATGAGGGTTGGTCTCGCGCTTAGGGTTCAGGGTTAGACTTTCGAGTCTAGTTAGACTTCAGGGCTTCGAGTTTAGGGTTTGGAGTTTTTGTGTGTGTGCGTGGGGTTTAGAGCTGAGGGTTTGCAATTCAGGGTTTGAGTTTTGGGGTTTGGGGGCCATAACCCTGAGGGTCCAAGGACCCAAATAATAGGGTTGTAGGGCCCAAATACATTGAATATGATAGTATTTGGGCCCTAAAACCCTATTATATGGGTCCTTGGACCCCTAGGGTAAGAGTTCAGGGTTCAGGGGTTTGGGGTTTGACAGCTTGGGGCTCAAGATCCAGGAGTTTGGTTAAGGGGGTTGGGCCAAAACCCTAAACCCTAATGTAGACCCATGATTAATAAACCCACCTCCTTTTAAGGGCCTAAATATTAGGATCCCTATTATAATCCCCATCAGGGGGAACGGGTTTATTAATCAGGGGTCTACACCCTAAACCCTAAGCCCTAAACCCTAAATCCTAAACCCTGAACCCTAGTACTGTAGGTGGGGTTCCCCCAAACCCCTACACCTTAACGAAGGATTTGATGTTGTTCCCCTAAGCAGGTATCTATAGCCTCTTTATAAGGAACCCTCAACGGACCTCTGTTGCATCCTCCCCAAGATAGTAGATGCTTAGCTCCCACATGGGTTGCTCTACCCTAAGCCCGGAAATCCTAAACCCTAGATGCTTTGGCTTACTTTGGGGCCTGAGTCTTCAGGGCTTAAGACGTGCATCCATCCCCAAACAGCACACGTTACCGTCCTTACCCAGGGGGTAATGGCCTTCGTTTCTAGAAGGGCGATGAATGTGAGAACCCTCAAATCCTAAACCCCCAAGACCTACGGATCCAAGGACTCAAATATTTGAACTTGAGGCACAAAATACGATCAGCTGTACCTATTAGAGCCCCCATGTTTGGGCACTTACCCAAGGTCAGACTCTACCCCCTCAAACCCTCCCAACCCCATGAACCCGTAAAACCTCACAATGATACCTAAACGCCTTAAGCCTAATTAAGGGTCCAAGTACCCTATATATTTGAGTACTTGTGATTTGGGCAATACTAATTGTAGTCTAGGTTCTGGGCAAGAGTATGTTCGTTGGGAACTCGTACCCTGTGGGTAAAGCAGTAACCGGAGGTCGCGGCCATCCGCAAAAATCAGACCGGCATCGAAGCCCTGAAAGGCAGGGCATGATTCCTCCAGGTAGGGTAAAGCCGCAGTCATATCGCGGTAATATCCTACAGATAGCGCTAAATCACAAATGTGTAGTGACATGAGCTGCTGTCAACATGAGCCTTATTAAAGAACCCTAAATCCTGGACGTAGATGTCCCTCTCGTAGTTTAGCATAGTCCCTAAAACAGTGCCTAAAAAGGGACCCATGTCCATTAAAGTACGTTGGAAACATCGACTGGCAGAAACGACTTGGGCTCTATGCCTAATTGGCGACTACCACTGGGCCCTACAGACGCTTACTTGGAGGCTCAGCATTTGGTAAGTAGGGTCATAACCCCTAGAAGCCATGTGATAACCCCAATTATCCCCATTAATAGCAAACATACTTCCTAAGTCCCCCTGACCCTCCAACCCGAAACCCCAAACCCTCAACCCTAAATATCCACATTAATAACATACTTACTAAGTTCCCCTGTAGCTCGAGTTAGGGCTGAAGTCTAGGGTTTGGCAAAAGTGTGCCGGGGAGGGTCATGTCTAGCGATTTCCAAACGGTATGTAAGGCATATGAGCTGTGGTCTAAACCCCTTAGAGGGGGTTCTATAGGGAGTTCTATTGACTTGTTGTGTGCAGGGTGATTGCTGGTCCCGACCATTTTCCCATGGCTCCTGTCACTGATTCTAGCTCCTCTTAGTTGTCCATTTTGAGCAGCATGAAACAAACTGGACACGAAGTGGGCTTTGCTGTCCAAAAGCCAAGGGTGTTGCGAGGTACTCCCGCTTGGCTGAAGTTTGCCCTTCTTGCCATTTTGGGATCCAATTCGTTCACTTTTGCAGCACCCAAGCAGGGGACTTTGGATCTCCAGCATCAAAGAGAAGGTTTGAGTTTATAGGGGTAGGTTTGAGAATCCTTGTTTCAATTATGCCACCTTCCTATATCATCCTTATGAAGCAGTAAAAAGAGAAACTTCTATAGGGCCCCCCACACCTACAAAAGCATAGTGCAGTTTTGTACATGATAAATGTCTACACTGCAGAGAGTCCTGAACAACCAATGTCCGAAACTCTACGCAACCGCTAATCCCCGCAGTGTCAACCGCAAGTCCGGTAAATCAGGCTTCTTTGGTTTGTCCGTTTGTCTCCCGTCATAGGGATACCATCCCCAGACCATCATCCCTCAACCCTATTTAAACTCAAATTTCTAAACCCCAAACCCCCCAACCGTAAACAACCCTCCCAGCATCCTGGGCTGTTTTGAGAGGCACGCCTGGTGAACCGCGACCCTTTCGAGTGTCCATCCAGGCAAAGACTTTGGCTTTCGAGGTTTGAGCATTAGGGGTTCAGGGAGTTTGGAATTTAGGGTTTCAGGGTTGAGGGTGTAGGGTTTAAGAATTCAGGGTTCGCGAGTTGGGTTTAGGTCCTAGGGCTGAGATTTGGGTTGAGAGGTCAGGGCTTTGGGCTTTGGGCTCAAAATGGGATGCCCCAGAGGCTACAGTCAAACCTCTACCCTTTAAAACTCAAACTACTTGGAGGGTCAAGGACCCTTATATAAGAAGAGGTTAACAATGGGGACACCTGGGGTTATTCTGTGGTTTATGGGGGTGACTAACTACTTACTAAGTGCGCCTGACCCTCCAAGTAGTCTTTATAGGGCCTCTTTTGGGCTTCCATGTGAGGTTGGGGCGAGGGAAACTTGGAAGCTGCTTCCCCAAACCGGGTCAGGTTTTAGGGCTTCGGGTGAAGCTGGAAGAATCGCCACAATTATCCTGTCATAAGCCTTATGTCTGCTGTATTCTGCTTGTTTAGAGCCCTTCATTAGAATCCCTCCCAGCCCCCAACACAAGGCTTAAGGTTTAGGGTTTAGGGTTAAGGGTTTAAGGTTAAGGGTTAAGNNTTAGGGTTTGCGGTTTAGGGTTTCGCATGTTAATGTTCCATGTTCCTCGCTATGCGGTTATATGTGAGAATCCCAGATCGTTACAGCCAGAGCCTCCAAAGTCTTAAGTCTGAAGGGCTTCCCTGTCCCAATCAAACCCTAAACCCTAAA
>CAJNIZ010002853.1:0-24395 GCA_905231905.1 Symbiodinium pilosum | reverse complement strand
AGGGAAAAATGGCTGCAAGTCGCCTTCTCGTTACGCAGAAATCCAACCTGCCCTGCGCTCCCCAAGCAAAGCAGCGGTGTCATGTCAGGTATGTCAATGTCAGTGCTACATCCCGTGCTTGGCAGTCATTTTGGTGCTCTTTGCACGAATGTGTCCTTGCCTGGCACGACATTCCCCTTGCGGGGCAAGCCAGGAAGCTACAAAGAAAGACAGCTGGGTGGAGTCGAACCGCTTACGGTCAACAAGTAGAATGTCGTAGGTCAAGTAGTGCAGCGTTCATACCCTTACCTCGGCATAGCTTGAGCTATTGGACTAGATACGTAGTCCAGGCATCTATCATCCCGCACCGCAGCGATCCAAACGCTCACTAATGACTGGCTGAAGCTTCTGTGCGCAGCACCTTCCTTCACATGATAACTGAGCATATCCTCATAAATGCCATAATCCATGGAAATAGGTGTATTGAAGGTCAAACATCCCAGGAAGGAAAGCTCCATCCAGCAGCCACGCCAACGCGTAGAAAACAGTAAAGTCAAACAAATTCTTTGGCTCAGCAAGATGCGACATCAGACTTCTGGCACGTGGCAGTCTTCTGCACGATAAATCTTAGCAGATCATTTTGCAGAACACTACAAAACCCAGGTCCTGTTTCCAGCTTGGTTTACCCGTTTAACCTGCTTCAGGGTGGGCTTTGCGACGCTTGAGCTGGACTCAAGGTAAATGATCAATCTGATCACGCCAAGCGTCAATGCCTGACCACATCTTTAAAATGATGAAGGGGAACTGGTTGTAGAACCTCATGGAGCCAAGCACAAAATTGGAAACCACAGCCAAGCCCAATCGGGGAGCCTCAATGACCAGCTTTCTCAGATTTCTCAAGCTTGTCCTTGATGTCCTTGATGTCCTTGATGTCCTTGGCCGGAGCCTCTGGCTTGGACTCCTGGGCCTTGAGCATTCCTCAGGTCACACGGGATCATGGCAAGTGATCTCCACTGTATGTCTGAGCTGCTACGAAAGTCCAAGGAGCCCATCACCATGAAGGCGACCCTGAGTTGGGCAGAAACTATAGTTAAGATAGCCTCTTGAGCTACGATTGGATCTGGCTAGGCATGCATGCATAATGACCTGCATTGCTTGCAGCAGGAGGGCCCATTTCCAGCAATTCCAGCAATCATCACCTGCCCGTTGTGAAATGATGCATCTCAACAGCTTCTCAGAGCCTTTATCACAATCGTTCTCACCAGCATTCAGTCGTGACAGCACTGCGGATGCATCTGGCTACCCTCACGCACCTCTCCCCATGGACGATGAGGTAGGATTTCCATCCCCAGGTAGATGGAGAGGAACATCAAGGCAACCTGGCGCAGCTTCTACAAAGAAAGGAAGATGTCAGATCAAACGATACCAGGCGCATGTTGTCCGGGCCTTATTGAAGTTGCCAGCCATGGAGATAACGTGAGCCTGGAAGTTGGAGCTGAGGGTGTACAGCATGACCTGACACGAGGTCAGACAGGAGCGGCTCTTGCAAGGGCTCCTGAGGAGCCCTTCTGCAGCAGTTTACGTCCTGGAGCTGACCCCTTGACTACACCCAAGGCGCATTGTACAGCGTAGCGAAGATGCCAGATAGAACACCTGAGCTCCCACAGCGAAAACCCTAAAATGAAAGCTTGAAGTCATGACATGGCCAGAAGTCCACCCGTCAAGCCTTTATGTTCAGTTGCGGAAAGTAGTTCAGTGCGCAACTGCCCAACGCTATCTGCAGCAACGCTGCCTTCTGCAAACCTCAAAGGACAAAGTCCTTGGAACACCCTCAACTGCCAGCAAGGCGCCCAACGCCACTCCCAACTTGCTGGTCGCCCAAACCTTCTCAATGACCTGTGCAAGAGAGGCAGCTGTGCCACCGGAAGTGCTGTCGGCAAAGTAAGTCATCGCTCTGCCAATACAAGACAAAGCACTCAGCTAGATGTTCTTGGAACAAAAAAAACTCGCAAGACCGCATGCAACCTTTTGGCTGGGGGTCCCCAACGATAGGGTAGGAATAGGAAGCTACCCCCGCCCGGCCTGCCAATCGGTCATGTGAGGCGCTGAAGGCCAGGATACCTGGCACTCCGATCCCAAAATTTTGCTAAAAACGCTAGCACATGACACCGGCACAACAACTTCGTGACCGTGACATTTCAGCACGCATGGTGTTTGCTTGGGGTCAGAAACTACTTGGGCGAGAAAAAAAACACATCACACTGATGACCAAAAAATTAGTTGGCGAGGATATTGGTCAGAGCTTCGCTTTGCGGTCACTCCTCGGGATCCCTGTGGCTCTGCATAAGGTTTTTGTTTTCTTCTCATTCCTTCAGACCCCGGTGAATATGACCCTACTTTGGGTTCGGCTTGGGGGTCACTTCTTAGGAACAAAGATCTCGACTTAGGGTTTTCAGTGGTCATTCCTTGGGATCCCTGTGACTCTGCTTAGAGCGTAGGGGTTATCTTGTTGAGGTGCATGGGGAGCTGTAGTACTTTGGGATACGTTGGGGGTTGAAAGGGGGTATACTACTTCCAGGGTAAAGGGGAGTACCTTGAACGATGAGGGAAATTTAGAATAGCTGCAACAATATTTTTTACGAGTACCGTCAAGTGGCACCAAGAAACTTCACTCGGGACCAGATGAGCATTATAAAGCGATTTCAGTGACCGAAGAAGTCATGGCGGGATTGGAAGCACTTAGGGCAAGTCTAAAGCAGAGTTCAGAGAGCCGATCAGCTGACCCTGCGACGTAGTCTTCCAATCGGACATCAGAAAGCAACACAATGAATCTCATCCTAAGTGATTGTGGTTTCTCATCCTAAGTGATTGATGCTTCTCTTCCAAGCGCGCATCCACTCTCTTCGGCACAAGATGCGACCAGCCGATCACAAAACATGATGAAGCCAAGGTGCTGAGTGCGAGAAGAAGAACACAGGCAGCAGCAGCAACAACGATGCCGGCAAGGACATGTTCATGATAGCCTGACAAGTGACAACCAGTTTTTCCAACGGCCAACGGTCTATAGTGCACAAGACCTCTGAGTACATGGATAGAACAGCTTGAAAATGCATTTAAAAAAATCTGCCTCGAGGGCATTCATCTTCAGATGGGTGCTCAGCGTCCTGCATTTGGGGAATGGTATCAGGTGGAAGCGAAACTGAGCCTCTTGATATATAGTCTCTGCGAAAAAGCAGGTCGTCTTCGCACAGCATAGCTCTCCTCACGACTATTAGTTCGATCCCGGACGCCACCATGGAGAGGCAACACACCTGAAGCATGATTGGGTGGTTGAGCGAGAGCTTGCTGAGCCAGACTAACATGTAGCACAGCAGAGGCTGCTGTTGTTATATGGTAGCTTCCCAAAATTGGTGGTACTTTTTTTTGAGGAGTATAGTATTTGGGGGTCTATATTGCGGGTCCCCCTATTTAGCGAAACTACAACCCTAAACCCTAAACCTTGATCCTAGTCCCAGGAGCTCCAATGCCCACATAGTAGGTCCAAGCCGTCGACCCGGAGCCAAAGCTGTTGAGCTTGCTGCAAATCTCGGATAGATACTAATAATAATAGTAGTAGTAATACCATAGAAATAGTAATTGTAATAGTAGTATCCTTTACTAGCCATTACATCGCTTGACGTTCTGAAGGGATTGGCCACTGTAATGCTTCCAAGGTTCCACCAGGCCTGCAAAGAAGGTTCCCATGACGGTGAGAAGCAAGTCTCGACAGTTGACCTGAGGCCACTTTGCCTCAGATCGCGCGTTCTGCGGCAAGGTGTGCTACAACAGTAAGCCAGCATACACATCATTCCAATCATTCCGCCATCAACAGCACCAATGTGAGTGGGACTGCGGAGAAAGTATTTTAAAACCCCTAAGGCTGCAAAGATTGTTCAATGCAATCACATTGTGAGAAGTTGCAAGCTACATGTACCCGTTAGGCCTTGTATCCTTCTGAATCATGTTGTCTGAAACATATCAGCTGGCAAATAAGCAAATCCATGTCAGCTGACCAACACATAGCTCAGCAAATCCCAGAAGCCTACCTGCACGCGATCTTGGCCCCGGGCCTCTTGGCCAGTAATGCTTGTCAGAACAGGCTGCGCCACAAATTCCAGAGCTAGGTTCACAAGCGCACCCGCTGTGCGGATGATCAGGTGAACAGATATGTCCTCGCATTGCAGTGGACTGCGCATGATTGCACACCTCACAAGCTCATAACAAGATTAGGAGGTCCCGTCTCTCATCTGCATACTAGGAATACAAGGAGGCCTGGCTGATAGTCGCGGTTCCGATGCTTTTGCAACTGAGGCACAAGGATAGATAGACTCAAATTGTTGAGACCTCGGTCCAACCGGCACCCCAAGTCGTCATTGCTTGCCCTCATGCAGCTGCTCACATGCTTGTGGTTTTCATACATGGCCTAGGTTGAGCAGTTTCCAGTCAAGCAGCCAATGTTGCCAACGAAGGCCAAAGCTAGCAGAAGCACACAGCCAACCTCAGAGTGAGCATGGCAACTTTATCACTGATAGCATCCGTCCTCAGCCTACCTGTGTTCAGCGCCCTTGCGTGAAACCACTCCACAGAATGACGCTTAATTTTACATTGAAGCAGTGCTATTCAAGTCCAGCAAGTGTTACCGCCGGGTGCGGCCCCGATACCTCACGGCGGCTTTGCAGTGGGCGGCAGTTCACCTGGTACCCAAGGCAGCGTGCTGCCTGCAAGCCTGGGCTAAACAGCTGTGTAACTGAGTCGTTGAAGGGCTTGCAAAAGTGGCTGCGTGTAGAAGCTACAATGTTTCACGGACATAGGTGTTATCGTGCTGAATCAGTCCAAGACTCGTTGCCCACGCTTTTGAACAATTTGAGTGATGCCCGTTACCATGAGCATAGTTACAATTGTTCTTACCCTGAAATCTGCAGATTTGTTGTAGTCAAATACGGCTGGCCAGTCTCTAGTCCCATGCGGTCCCAGCTGGCGCTGGGGTGTGGCTCTCTCAGTCAAAATGGCCGAACGCTTCCATCAATTGTTGAGAGGTCCTAAGCCCCGCCCACAGCTTCCCGGGTCCAGCTTGGGGCAGGTGCAACATGACCTCCACTAGCTAAGCTCCTTTTATGCCCTAATCGGTTCGGCCAAGCTTGGAGGCACGAATGAAGGTTGTCCCTATGCGTTTCCTTATGTAGCCGCCGCTCACAAACCCAATTCCATCCAGGCCACGCCGATCATTCACGGCGCACAACTACACCAACTATACTACTTACTCAACCAAAGCGCAAAGCTTTTTTGGGAATTGGCGTCGCTGGCCATCAGCTCTTAGATGGGTACTTAGGAGACTAAGAGCCTTGAAGTTCAACCAAGACACCACATGCAAGGACCTCAGATAACACAAAATGTCAAGTTGGCTTGCAATCAGGCTCTTGTTCATACTCCCCTGCGACCTGTCCATTGTGCAATGTACTTGTGTGCTGAAGGGATCTACTACTTCGGGATGTGTCTCTCTCCCTGCAAGGCCTAGTAAGCATGCAGGGAAAATGCAGGAATCTTGCAGCACGATTTCTGTGACTGGCTCGTTGATTACCTCCTCACATCACCACTATCTCCAGAAACATGTTTCCTCCTCCTAGTGAGAGAAGTTCCAGGCGAGGGCTACACCTGACCTCTGTGACAGGGCACCAGGAAGCTGGTCAGCTGCTGAATGGCGGTGATCGCAAAGGGGGCTGGCACACCTGTGGCTTGACCATGCGACGAGCTTTGCAGATGCGATGACAGAGACATGACTCAGTGGCATACGAGATATTTCCACAAAAGAGGCGGTAGTGAAGGAGTCGGTCCGCTAAAGCTACCGCTCAAAGGCGCCAAGGCACCTTTCAAGCCGCCGGGAAGCTTGAAGTTTGAGAAGACCTCCATGCCAAAAGCGTTGAATGTCGTCATGAAAGGACACAGACATGGGCGCGAAAAGGTGGAAGTGTGTATGTTTCACCAAGAACGACTTCTCGTCTTGTGGATTGGATTTGCGGGGTGTGCTATACGATCAGATACGATCAGCACGCCCGATCATATGGAGATCCTACTCGTTCTGCGGCGATTCAAGATCTTCGTCCCACCTGCTTCATGTAGAGGTTCATGGCTGTCTGAGCTCCGAAGAAGGAGACCAGTAGCCCTCAGAGAAGCAATCAAATTCATTGGCCTACCGCTCCACGTGATGCAATCACTGCCTGCTGATCGACTTTTGGGGTACTGCTGCAGCACGGTGCCTCCACAGGAAAGCACAGTCCGGATGGATAGATTGAGTGGTTGAGAAAAAGAATAAAGAAAGACAGATAGGTTTATGGATGTGGTCAGGCACATGCTGGCCGTCCTCGCCCAGGTAGGCAGATTACGAAACACGAGCGCTGTCTGTAAGATCAAAAGATGAATGAGACTATAGGATATTGGTTATAGCTTGGGTCTTTCGGTTATTCCTTACCTAGCTGGGCGTGGGTGAATGGAAGGGGGGGGGAGCAAGGGGGAAGGGAAGGCCCGGGGGGGGGGGGGGGNNTAAGGTCATCCTTATTCCTGGGCAGTTTGGGGGTGTGCGTGTTGGACTCTGCACGTACATGGGCTCAGAAAAAATCAACATGCCAATGAGAGCTGCGCAGGGTCTCCAAAGCAAGACACGAATTACAGATTTCATGAGACACACGCATAAAAGTGCGGGAGCGTTGCGAAATTGATTGATGTGCGCGCATACTAGGGATTACAGAGTGTCTTCTCAGCATTGCAAGGTTCATTACAAAGTTTGGTCCTTTGAAGGGTTCGACAGCCCAGAAATCAACCAAAGTCACGAGATCTCTACAAGAATCGAACCACACTGATTTCGAGCAAGCAAAACCTGGCCTAAGGCAAGTGCTATCGCAGGTAGGCATAGCGTCTCGAAGATCTCGGGCGAAACGAGCATGAGCTCTTTCTGACAGGGGGTGGCAATCTTGACTCCACAGACTCTCACTGCACACGCACAAGCACAAATATCCAAAAGCTGCCATCCTCTGTTGGAACTTCAGCTACAGGTCAAACATGCAGGTGAGTGCACCAGCCAAATCAAGCTAGCACTTGCATCGGGATACAAAATCTGATTGGACTTCAAATCGCGGCGCCAAAGTCTGACATTCAACATCATTACTTCTTACGCTAATTAATGTTTGAGCAGCTAACCCTTGGAGCCCGTCAAAGCAGCCTGCAGGGTCGACACTTGCAGCAACGCCGTGGAATTTTCTACAGGCTCCACATGTGTGGAGTGTGCTACAGCGTGCTGCTCTGCGTCTTCTCGCAGGTCGACCATCCTCGGCTGAATCAAGATTCGAGGATTGGCTGCTGCATGTTTGTCCCCAACCCCTCATGTCAAAAAACAAACCTACTGCAGAACTCGGGAATGAGGACCACCAAGCCACTTGTTCAGGCTCGATTGCCGAACCTGGCCCTGGATGAGACACATCCTCCGCACGACATGACAAAAGGCAGCTGTTTCTTCCTGACATGTTTATACATGGTAGCTTTGCTAGGTGGTCTCTGTGCAACATATCGATGACTTACTCTCCCCCAGCAATAGGCGCCTGTCAGTTTCAGAAGACGCCATAGCCAGGCGCAGGCCTTCGTGGAAGCAGGCAAGGAGACTCAAGCAATCATCTGGAGACTCTCCTTAGCACGGGGGTCCTGGAGACAGAAGAAGCAGTAGTCTTTGAACTGACCACATCTCCTTCGGGCAGAACACGGAAATGCCTTCAAATCCTGACCATGACTTTACTCTCTCATGCGGCAAACTCACACTTTCGCAAAACTCCCTATCCGGCAGTCCTCTGGTAATATGGTTCTGATACCGGAAAATTCTGCCCGTGATATGGAACCCTGTAATGGGCTGCGGAAGAGGCACCGCAAGATCAACAAGCGCAAGCAGGATTTCTACAGGCAGAAAAGCAGGCGGCGGGACTTCCACATCTTTCACAAGCCAGTCACCACATCCAAGTGTTAAGGTCGCAGGAACTGCAAACTTTAAATGCGCACCTCCACCTCGGCATTCCAGGCCTCCGCGTCTCCAACAGCACTGCGAGATGTCCAACACCATGTCGCTACACACAAACTGCCCCTGCCTGAATCTGACTGCAAGCTCATTCCATGCAACGGGCAGCTGAGACTGGCGGGCAGCGTAAGTTACTTCGGAAACTGTTAAAAGTCTCAAGTGCTTCCTGTGCCCCAATCCAAGCATGTAAAGTAAACCTCACAGAACCACAATGAATGCGTGAGACGAACCTATGAGCGTTGAGCGCTGCTCCTACTTGTGCCCTGAACCCACGTTTGATGCCAAAGTGTTGGCTGGAGAAGGACGCACATTACACATGCCCAGACATGGTGACATGGTGCAAACAGCTGCTGGCAGCCTTAATTGCGAATTCGGAGAATGCTTGAATGTGAATGCAGTCCCCGAATGCGTTCTCGGGGAATGGGTGCTTGACGACCTGAGCATAATGGTAATATGATTCACATCCTAATGCCAACATAACTCTGGCACTTCGGTGATCATCACCTCACTAGACTTGCAGCTGACGCCATCAGCTGCTATGAGCATGATGAAGAAGTGGTGTCAAAGCTCAACTTGTGAAGCATGAACTTGCACCTTTTCCACCAGCCGGGAAGGTCCGACACTGCTCCAATGATCAGAGATGCATCTGCGTGACCTTAATTGACATCTTGGAAGATCATGCAGAGCTTTGGCTTCACGACCCCTGCTGTGAATGAAGAGTTCATCCAAATCAAGCTTCTGACGGCACGCTATGCCAGCTGCCCTTTCAAATGCTTCAGCACCTAGCGCAGCAAAACTCCGCTGCAGCATAGCACTGTTACCTGTCAGCTTCGCCCTCCTGCTGTGACATAAGCATAATAGCAACAATAATAAAAAATAACAAGAACAGTAGCAATATTCGGAACATTAGTGTGCTAATAGTACTAATAATGGATAACAAGTACTGGTAAAGACATGATGGCTCCAAAGCCTCATGTTGAAGCATGAACCAGCCTGGTTCTTGATGAACTCACGGTTGTGCGGCAGGTACTCGCCCACCTGTGGCGTTGGTTTTACGCCCCCATCTGGCACATGGTATTGATTTTGCTCAGGGACATCCACAAGTCAGCCAAGCCAACTGCCTGTAAGGGCTGAACCGTTACCACTGAGATCTTACCTCAAATCCTTCCTAACTACCCCAACTTCTGCGCAAATTGATGATGTACATGTGCCTGCGAATCGTAGATCAGGCAGGCAATGTCACGCAAGCGATCGATGAAGGACCACAGGTCCTTCGCAGAATCGAACTGACTAGCAACGACAACTCTATCAGTTTGCCCCATTGCCTACTCTGTGTCATTCTACCAGGCTAGAAAAAATCTGCAATATGTGAAGCGAACAAGAGATCCTCGATGGTGTACTTGACCTGCTGCCGACTTCCCATGTCCATCTTCATCACCTAGCAACGCAAGCCAAGGCTCACAAACAAATGATGCACTCTTGCCATGCACTAGCGTAAAGCATTCAGTAGCATGTTGCCACATCTATTGAAGCTTACAGACGGTAGCGGCCTACATGAAGTGGCAGGACCACCACCAGTGAAACCACACGCTCTTGACTCGAAACCCAATAGCACGAAGCATTTGATTTGAAAAGACGCACCTGCTCATACATTTGGCAAACATCATCCATGGCACTGCTCCTGCAGCAAGTAAAGGCTAAGCAAGGTAACGGGCACGAGATGGCGGGGGGGTTAGCTAGCCCCATGTTTGCGTGCACCATACATGCACTGCAACTTCATATAATATATATGTAACAATATATATAAATATATATCGCCAAAATCTTCTAGATTTGTGTGGTGCAAGCATGCAAGATTACAAGAGAATGGCTCAGGTCCATCCCTCGCATTATATGTAACCCATTAACCTGTATGTAAAAAATGCACATATCCGCTATATATCTACAGTGAGATATGCATGTGGTAACATATATGGGTCACTCATGGGTCCAAGGATCACCACACTTGATTTGAGTTCCTCACCCAATGCGGTTGCACAGCATCCCTTTCACAAGTAGGCGCCCCGCAGATTCTGATGATCTGAGTACCTTGCAGTGCTTGCAGCTTGTAGTGGCAAGGTGCAGAATGAGCAAGGTACAGAACAGGCCACGCTTGGATGAAAGAAGTCAGGAAGTCTTGCAGCATGGGCACGTTTTGCCATTGTTGTTGTCTGTGAACTGGACGAGTAGCTGGCATGTGTCAGACAACTACACTCACAAATCAACACCACTCATGTTCATCCACATGGATCCTGTGCAATGGATGGGAAGGTCTAGCCTTTGCAACTGAAGACCTCCAAAGTAAGCAAAAGCAAGTAAACAGGATAGCACCACAATGCAGTGGCCGTCAGGGACGCGGCTGGCAGGGAGGTTTGCTTTGGCAAGGATTATGCGTCAAGACGCTCTGATTCTTGTCGGATGATGACTGAGGGGATTTTGTTGGCGACATGCCGGGGCCGGATCTCTTGGAGTCGTGGCCTTACACAGGGCTTGAACGCTCCAGCCCTGCAGCGAAGATTGCTACGGGCCAAAGCATCTCAGATTCCCTTCGAAAGAACACCAAGGCTGCACGCGGGGTACTTCTTCCGGCTATGTCCAGCCTGGTGGCGCCAGCTGGCCTCCCGCCAACCCTGGCACACGAACGATCAGATTTCTATCACTTTGAAGTTGTTAGAACAACCGCATCTGGCCCTCGTCGAGTAAACGATACTACTTTGCCGGTCATGGACACTCTGAAAAATGACCATTGCAAAAGTCGCTTCAGCGTGCAGGCATACTCCAGAAACCAAACGACACGCCTATTGGCATGTACGCTAGCTAAGTTCATGTGGACTGCCACCCGCTGTGGGACATTTTGCCCCTTTGGAAAGCACCCTGCCTGCCGGAGCCTGGCAGCAAGGCCATAGGAGTCCAAGCAGGAATCAGGAAGACTCCGGAAAAAAAAAAAAAAAAGAAAAAAAAACTTCAAGGCGAGGATCTGCACAGTTGTGATGGCGTTGATGGGATACAGCATTACTTATTCAGGCCGTTATGCTTCCAAAGGCTAACCATTGTGCGACTCATCGGTATTACACATCAAGAGGAATGATCAGTCTTGTTACTTGGAACGAAAGAAAGCGCGAGACAAGACTTGACCATTCCAAGATGTTCTTCCAAAACCCTTTGGGACACTAAGGGGCACATTGGCAGCTGGGAGCCCTTTTGGATTCTCTTTGAGATGAGGCCGTAGCTGCCCATTTTCCTTTTTGTTGCCCTTGAGCTGCTGAACCATTGCGAGCCGTGCCCATCGTTCGGAACTCTATGCTGGGTGCCAGAAAACCAGGAGAGAGCAGCTCAAGCGTTTTGAAATACTTTCTGACAGGGTTTGAAGCCTCTCCACCCTGAGAAAAAATGGCCTGCAGAACAGTACTGCATCAGATCTGCTCACAATGAACGAGGCCTTTCTGTGTCCCCTTCTGTGCTCCTTTTCGCCAACTGTCCCTGGCCGGAAACCACGGTAAAGCTGGATACACTGCAGAGACATCAAGAAACCAAAGCAACGGTTTAAAGAAACCGTGGCAGGGCCGCTTCTCGATGCTTTGCCGCACCCTTTGGTTCTGCTGATATCCTGCACAACTTCCCGCACACAATTACACGTCACAACACCACTGAAGGTCACGGGTGCTGCGCAGCTTTTTACAAGCAACAATCCTTGACCTTTGCCGCCTTTGCCGCCTTGGCCACCCTTGCCTTTGCCACGACCAAAGCCCATTGCTCCAAACAGAACTTGTTTAATTGGAATCGCGTTTGACTGGTGAAGTTGAAGCCTCAATTCTATGCTCTGATGTCCTAGCTTGGTATCTGGGTAGCAGTGTTCTTACCGTTGGTTAGAGCCGCACCTCTGTGGATACTGAGAGAGATGCGCTGACCTGGTTAGCAAAGGCTGCGTATGGCTGCATAACATTTAAATGAGTCTGCCGTGATAAAACGCCGCGGCATGATACAGGCCACAACTTGCAACCAAGGTGCTCCTGCTCCGCATGTAATCTATGAGAAAATTATTTGTGCAAAGCTGTCATGCTCCCTTTACAAGGCAGCAGCTATACCGGGTTGCTGTTAAGGAACTTAAAATAAGTTACCATATTATGAGCATATATTAGATAATGGGATTCCCTTAGTATATTCACTTAATTTAGGTTCTTTAAACGCAACCCAGTCTAGGTCATTCGCTCTTATGTTTTTCAGCCGGTGGGCCCAGCTCACAAGGCCCCCTCAATAGCGTGGATGCGTTGAGTTACAGCACCGACCTGCAGAAACCAAAAATAGCGCTAGTGATAATAAAAAATAACAATGATACGAGTAATTGTGATAACACTAATAGTAATACTAATAACGATGATAGTAAAAGCAATATTAGTTTGTCATAGCAATCGCAATAAGAATAGTTATCATAATAATAGTAGACACACTTCCAACTCTCAGGGGTCATGCTGCAGCACGGCAGTTGGGTCAGGCACCTGATTTTGGATGGCATCCAGGGCACTTGCGTGAGCATCAAGAACCTCAAGGAAAAGTTCCTCCCATGATCTCACGTGTGTGTGCATGGTGCAGGTTTGCAAATGCTCAGTCATCGAAAAACGCAGCTTGTGCGAGATGTTCACGGGCTGTCCCTTTTTGCCTGTCCGGGCCTGCAGTAAACACAGCGACCCCGGCATTACTGAGCTGGCAACTCGAACCACAGTGGTGAGAGGCTCCTGAGAAGACGGCTGTGACACTCTACCAGGCAGGACTAAGCTCCGGAGCTAATCGAGGAACCCAGCTGCGTAAATTCAAGATGCGAGCGTATCGAAAGCAAAA
This sequence comes from Symbiodinium pilosum, assembly GCA_905231905.1. Taxonomy (NCBI): domain Eukaryota; class Dinophyceae; order Suessiales; family Symbiodiniaceae; genus Symbiodinium; species Symbiodinium pilosum. Next base: position 11,449 of record CAJNIZ010002853.1, on the reverse strand, counting down.
GCCAGGCCTTGTAACGGCTCACTAGCCCCTCCTATTGATTTTAATCTAAAATAGCTACTAAGTGCCGCAGTGCTCCTCCTATTGAATCTGATTCTGAAACAGTTATTAAGTTCCGCGAAAACAATGCTCTTCCAACTGAACTTCTAAATTTAACCCCCCTCCCATTCAATTGAATTCTTGACCGGAATCTCATGGAAGTAATTTTGCTGACATTAGTTGGTAATCTCTCCTCTCCTTAGTGCCTCCCTGGACAGAGAGCCACTGCATTTCCTAACGGCTACAAATGCTGCTCCTGAAAATGGCTTTGGAGTTTCCAAAGATTCCTGCAGTCGCGCTGAAGCGGCTTGACCTCGAAACCGAACCGCGGCCGACGAACCGAACCGTGGCATCCTATTCAAAACCCTCTAGCTCAGGGCTACGGGCTTGCAAGGCTCCGTAGTACGAGCCCAAAACACTTGCCAACCACCTGGCAATCCCCCATCTGTCCTTACGCCTGCGGTCACAGCTACGCCATGGCGTGTGATTGGCTTGCAAGGCATTCGAAGCCCAACTTGGCCCCTCTGCGCTCGTGTCTAAGGTTGAAACCTTGGGCTCCTCCTTGCAAATACCCTATGTGTACCCTATGTGTACCTGAAGGGTCCCTAGAATCCCCCTAAGAGGCCAAAGGGCCCATATTAACTGCCCATACTTCTGAGCTTAGCCCTTCGCAGGCCAGACCGTGGCGGCACGTACTCCTAGGTCCTAGGCATGGCCTCAGGATCAGGGACACCGAATTGAACCCCTTGACTACCGAAAAATTTGGCCGCACTTTAATATGAACTCCAATCATATTCTAGCTGACTTAGCTTTGGGTTCTAGCTGACTTTCTGTTCTATGTTTTTTTCCAGTTGACTCTCCATTATTGCAGGATATAATGATACATTCCTACACCCTGGAACTTGAAGGACACCATTCACAGCTGCACTTTCCAGCTAAAGCGGGCGAGGCCTGAATGTTTGAACCGTTCTTGAAGGAACCGAGGGCACCGTCGAACTGAACCATAGGAATCGAATCGGCACGAATCAGCAGAAGATTCATGGAAGATTAGTTTCCGGACGAACCGACCCGCGTGGCGCGGTGATTTTGTGAGATTGACGCCCGGGCCTGATGACCCAGCAGAGGAATGCAGGCTAGAAAAACCTTATCGCCTTCGCTACTCCCAGAGATAGTTTTCGACTGTCGTTCCTTGCAAACCAAAACGGCAAGCACCTTCGGGGTTTTGAAGCTCATGCGTACCTGCTTACTTTGAGGTGGATCGCGCGCAAAGACGAAACCACCAGTACAAAGCTGCGGATGCAGAAGTTGTGGTTGAAGCTTGGTTCCAATGGGCTCAGCTCGGCGTGTACTCTCCGCACAGTGCCAAGGGCTGCAGCTGCTACTACACTAGCAGCGGATCCATTGCCCAGAATCATCTACATTCCCAGCAAGAACAATCCTGCAGACAGCCCATGGGGGGGGCAAGAGGGCCCTTGGTGGCAGACCTGCTCGAAAGATCTGCAGCAAGAGTGCAGCAGCAAAAAATTAAAGCCAAGGTCAACTCGCTGGTGAAAGCTTGTGAAGCCGTCGAAAGCATGATGAAGCTTTGAGTTGTTTCACGTAATCTCATTGCCAATGGAGCTCTGTCACATCGGCGTGGGCAAGTACCGTGTGCATTGGAGTATCTTGACTTCTGTGCATCTTTGACGGCCTGCTGGGAGAAGGCCCTTGCTGTTTGGTGTGGTGTGGGCTGGCAAGACCTGCTCCAACTCGTGACATGTTTTTGCTGGAGGTTTTTGCCTTTGCTTCGAACGGTGCGATTCTGCAACACTCCATTGCGGGCCTTTTCTGATATTGCACTTGCTGCTTTTCCTGCGTAGATGGGCCTTTCATGGGCCCGTGAGGCTGAGGAGTGAGGGGTGTTGGAAGATGTTGTAAGCCAGGGGATGTCTTCAACTCTCCATAGAACCCAACAGAATGTTGAATGCTCGCAGAAGCACATGTAGCTTCAACTCTCTGCTCCTTGTAGAGGTTGGACTGCACCTTCCCAGTCCTTGCTGAGTGAAGGGTGGACGGTCAGCGCACTACACCGTGCACATTCAGTCATGTTCAGTCAGGAACATGCAACCTGAGGCAAGCCAGACCCTAGACTCAGGCAATCACTCCCGAGCCAAGTCTTCCGCCTGCAACGCATACCATGAGCCATGGGCCATGCTGTCTCCTAAAATGCTTTTCAGCCTGCCGCTCCAACTCATCCAGCTGCATTGTCAGGGCAAGCGATCGCTGATGGGTACGCACCTGACCCACTTATCACCCTTGTACATTTGGTGGGGTTGGCAGAAATGTCTCCTTGTATAATACAGGCCCTAGCATGTAGGCTTTCTTGTCACCATCCGAAACGAAGCTTACGCACAACAGCTTGGATTTGGGCTGTTCTCAAAAATCGGGGTCCCTTATGGTTCTAAACCTCTATTACGGCACCTACTATTCAGCGATACCAAAATAGGACCCTAATGTTGGGAACCCCCATTTGCAGCGCGGACAGCTTTGCTTGAGAACTTCGAGGGGCGAGCCGGCGCAGCCCCGCTGCCAGCTGCCTAACAGGGCATGACTGATGCGAGCCAGGCACACACGCAGCGCTTAGATCAAACCGGCCAGTAGCCCGGGTTGAAGTGATGGCAAGTTCAGCACTCTTCACTCTTCTTCTACAGCGATTCTACAGGAAGAACCACTTCCGGGAAGCCAACCTCGTCTGCCTGCTGCGGCTGAGTGCGCAAAGCCTCACAAAAGAACAGCGCTGTGCAACAGCCCGGCCAGTCATATTCACTCCAACCCAACAAACCCACAACAGACAGTGCTTTCTGAAAGAAAGCCCCCATGCCTCTGTGAGGCTGGCAAGCAAACGGCCCAGCGAGTCCTTGGAAGTTCTGGATGGTCTCCCTTCGAAAGGCTCTTGTTGAAAACGGGTTCGTCCTGCTGCTCCCAGATCTGCTGTATGGACCTGAAGAACTATGCAGCTGTGTTCCGGTTTCTCACGGTTCCCCTCTCAGTCTCCAGCCGATCTGCTAACTCCTGTCTGGCCTTCAGCTGCGCGTGCTCCTCTCGCAGCACCTGCCCAGGTGGTGCAGTTTCTAGACCCCCCGAGCGCTCAAGCATGTTGTGGATGAAACACATGTTCAAAAGCTGATTTCCCCAAACAGCAACATGTCCAACTATCCGGCCACTCAGGTACCTTTTTTGCTATCGCCTTGCGCGCTCCGGAGCGCGCATTGGCGCATGCCCTGTGCTTCTTAGGTCTCTATTGATCTCCGCGTAAATAGTAAACCTCCCCAAGTTGCTACATCTAGAGTACTTGGACCACAGTTCTGGGAAATGAGTCTGCGTTGTGGTCTCAAGCCAATATGGCCTTTTACGACCTCTGTGTCTTCCCTTGATGACAATTACTCAGGTACCTAATCCTCTCAAACAAATGGCCCTGCCTTGACTTTGGCTGCATTTGCTATCACATCGGTGTCGAATCTCAGGATTTGTTCTGCAAAGGCCTTCGGGAGTACAGGTGATACAAAGCTTTTCAAGCCACAGGGACTCCTGACCTCCAGAGACCTCTATGGTGGCCAGACTGGGAATTCAAAAGCGGCAAGGCCAGCTAGGCTGCTGGCGTCGAAATGCTGGGCCTGGCTTTCACCGCTGATCAACTTATTTGAAACCAGAAGTGCAGAAGCATCCAGGTGCCTGTTTCTGAATCCGCTCCTCCCACATCCGTAGGAGGTCGCTGACTTTTCGATGCCTTCAGGCAAACTATAATATATGTCTATAGACATCATGAGAATGAGCCTTTGATTGCAAGTATTTCTGCTTGCGGCTCCCTACAACCAGAGCGTCCAGCAAGCACCAGGCCCCTGGCTCAATCACAGTCGCACGAGCCTGCTGCAAATCCGCAGCACCTGGCTCAACACTTGTACTCTTGCAATGCGAAAGTTGAGGTGGCCAAAGGCAATTCAAAGCAAAAAAGTGTTGTTGCATTGCGCCTCAGCGTTGCTGAAAAAGACTACGACAAAATTCTTAGCAGCTTGGGCAGATACAAATTTTGGGTCTGGCTTTTTCAATAAGACACAAATCTCCAGTGCAGTGATCCATCTGCATTGCGCTGGAGTTACGCCGTGCTCGTCTGCCCAGCAATCGACTGTGTGAACCCAAGCTGGGAGAGGGATGGTGAGCGAGCGTCCCTTGGACACCGAAAGGAAGCGACAGAGGGAAGAGAAGAGACGGAGAATGTTGGAGAACCGAGCTTCAGGCTCCATCTCAACGAGAGAGCATGTCATGGACAAGGTAAGTCTCTTATCAGTACCCAACAAATCGTGATCTGGACACTGCCGCGCGGTGTGCCATCCTCAAGGGCACCCAGATGACCCTCAAAGTAAGTTTCCGAGTGTTCAGCAAACTGAAGTCGCATTACTTGCATCTGCCATGCAACCCTGCACAGGGATCCTAAGGAAACTGGAATCTTGCTCCTTCCCTGCGATCAAGTATCAGCATGTGACTACGTGTTCAGATCAAGATCAGATCAAGAGGAATTAGAGCTACACCACCAGTTACACTACATTACACTTTCAGGCTTGCTAAATAGAGCCCCCAGAAGCGCAATGAAGCATCATTCCTTCCCTGACACTCCGGTTGAGATCCGCCTGTCGATTGTGCCGCGCCGCCAAAAAGGCTGCCACTTGAAGCCCTCAGCAGCAGACTAGCACTGGCACCGAGCCTCTGGAATTCATTGCTTGTTGGGCTCAGTGACTTGAGAGATGAACTTTGCTGGGCAAAGGGTTGCTTTGCTGCATCTACTGCACTTTGGCCCCCGCCCACCGCTGGAGAAAGCTCCAGCACCACCTCAAGGCGTCTGCAAAGTGAGAAGAACAAAGTGCCACAAGAATCACTACCGACTTTGCGGCATTCCACCAAGTCACTCGAGGCGCTGGAGCCAAAGAGGCCGGCACCTCACCAAAAGCCAACAACCATGCATTGCTGCAATAGGCCCAGAGGTCCTTGGCTCAGACGTATCTGCAACAGTGTCGACTAAGCAACAGACCGCTGCTGGTAGCTCCGCCTCCAAAGAGTGATCCAGCTCCTCCTCCTGTAGTAAGCATGAGGCTTGCCATGCTCTTGATCTCTTGTTCAAAAGACTATGAAAAATGTCCTGCCTGATGCAGGTGCACTGCCGAATAAGCTTCCACCTGCTGACCTCGCTGGTGCTTCAAAAGAAGCTATCACTGCAGCAAGCGAACATGGTGAGCGTTCGTGGTCAGAGCTACAACACGGCTGCCCTCATGGCCCGCATGGCAATTGTTCCGGGGCTCCTGCCCGCTGCTGGAGGCTCCTGCTCAACAGAATGAGCAAAGGAAAATGCGCTACGTGTCATGGAGTCAAGATGCCGCAATGTCCGTGAATGCAATGATACCCCCCCAGGCCTGCAGCTGGCGCGCCAAACAAGCTTCCAGAACTCCTGATCTTCTTTTGAATACTTACGAAGGAGACGGTAGCAACTTGCAACTCAGCTGATCAAAGATCTGTTTGCTGAACCCTTTGGTCTAAATGAATGCAGAATTAGCACCAGCCCAGTCTGAGGCAAGTACCCGGAAGCTGTCCCACCTGGCCGAAAGCTCTACGCTTTCTGCGAAGTGCGACGGGAGACACTCAGAAAGACAAAGATATTACAAGGTAAGAATGAGGAATCAGATGGAAAAGAAGATGAAAAACGAAATCGAAACAACTATGTATAAGGATTATGCAGGATGATCTTTATGCACATACAAATCAAGGCCCGTCTCGGTGCATGCTTCGCCAATTCTTGAGGCAGCTCAAGCGAGGCGATCGTACTGGCAGTGGAGCCAAATATGCTAGCACCTGGCAAAACGGTACTTCTGAAACGTGAGCTGAGTGTAGCGCTGAAAAGGTCGTAGATCTTTTTGACTCAGTGCGATGCCGCCGCTACTTGCTCCTCCAAAGATCGAGCCACCACCTGGTCAGCAGCTGGATGTGTTGCAAGCACGGCGTTGTTCAATCAAGCCTTGTTGCAAAGAATGCGGAAGCATTGTCAACATCCGTGTCTTGATGCAACAGCTTTGAAGGGCATGCCGGCTGCCTGCTGCAGGCGCGCTGCCAAACAAACCACCGCCAGAAGACCTGAAAGTGAGTTGGCATTGCTTGTTCAGAAGCATGAAACTCATGAAATGGTTTGCAGTGCAACCTAATGCTTTAGCAGAATAGGGCCGGAGCCCGCCGGTTGCAACGGCAGTCGCTCCGCCTGGGACAAGACCGGCAGAGCCCGCCGCTTTGGATAGCTGATCAGTGAAACCCGATACAAAGTGCATTCAAGACACTGGAGGCGCTGGAGCCAAACAGGCTTGCGCCTTGGCTCTTTCAGAAGCATCCGGTAGTTGCCAAGTACCCTTCGATTGAAACAGCCACAGAAAATGCAATGTCCCTGCAGCTTGGCCATCCAGCCGCTGCTTCCACTGCTGCTGCTTCCTCCGAAGAGTGAGCCGCCTCCTGAAATTCCACTGTGTTTTTAGGCAGTCATAAACAATTTTTCAACAACCAGCTAGACGGTGCGTCTGTCACCCAACATAGTTCTCCACAACATATTCAACAAGCATCCGGCTATTCTGAAGACATATGCAAATCAACATTCCATGGCCTGTGGCTGCGCTGCCAAACAAACTGCCAGCGCCCGGCCTCAACAGAAATATCCTTATGCAAGAACAGCTACATTGCATTCTTAAGCCCCAGTTCTGGCAGACCAACCTACTTCATGAACCTTAAAGCGTTCACCTCCTCCGAATCCCGAAAAAATATCAGAACATCACTCCCACCGCGTGCCGCACCCAGAGCTGGCTGCGCCTGTACCAAGACATGTTGGACTCGCAATTGCAAGCATTATTGACAAAGCGAACGTCCTTCCAAAACACAAAGCCCTAAATTGTCATTGACTGTGCTGCCTGTGGCTGCTCCGGCTGCTCCGAAAAGTCCACCCACGGACCTGCACAAACCAGATGCATCCGGGAAGTGAAATGGACTTGTAAGTCTGGATGCGTTGCAGCAATTTGTTTTTTCGATCGCAACCGTTGCTATGCAGCATGCAGTGAGCCAGGCCCAGTGGTGAGTCCGCCAGATGAAGAGCTACCTGGCAGGGAACATGCCAAAAAAAATGACAGAAAAACATGGGGAGGCAGTTGACAAATAAGCAAACGTCATGGGCGCACTTGAACCGAAGAGACTTGTACCTTCAAGCGACGTCTTCTTTTCCACGGGCATTGAAATTCGACTTGCAGCTTGGCATCATCCATTCACATGCAGATCACAATGTTAATGACATGCTCAGGGAACTGTATTCCTCCTAGGCGATATGCTAGCAACCGAGGCCAAAACCACTGCTTCCGCCGCTTCCTCCAAACAGCGACCCACCTTTGTCACAATGAGAGGCACGCGCACAAATTGCAATTCAGCACAATATTTTTGGCACAAGTTATTGAAAACCTGCCTGATGATGCGCCAAACATTGGTGAATCCAACACACGGACTTGAAACACACAAATCAAGCAATTACAAACTCGCTACACCGGCTGCACTTCTCGCGAACAAATGCAAAAATACCACGGCAATCATGATACGCCTACGTACTCAGCTGACATGACTTCTCTGCGAATCTTCGAACCATGTGAGCTGAGCCATGTATGGCAACAAGCGCATTAATATTGTTCTTTCACCACCGGACTGTTCTGCCTTGTCACGTGAGAATACCTAGCCCAAAGATACGTCCAAGATCAGAAGCAAAGCTAAAGTAAAAAGAAATCAAGAAGTCACAAACGCTCGTGATCCTTCTCAGCATACATTTTGACTTCACAACATGATCTGTCTCTGTCTGTGAGTGGCAATGGCATGCATCTTCCTGCATGTCAAACTGCCCAGGTTAACACTACCAAAACACAAAACATGAGCTAGTGAATCCTCTTCCAACGTAGCAAAACAACATTAAAACAATTATGTTTTCTTCTCAAACATGCGAATTGGTAACACATGAGTCCTCAAAAACGCTTGAGGTCACTTGCGATTGTTCTGGATTCAACTCCGGAAAAAAAACTTGCATTTACGAGGAGCACATGCAAGCAACTTTCAGGGGCCGAGGAATCACAGCTTCAAACACGACAGTCCTGCATTTAGCAGGATTTGGGTGTAGGGTAACTCGGGTATACAGGGTTAGGGCAAAGTTCAATGATGGACTAGGGTTTTTGGGGGTTAAGCTCTGGGTTTGTTGCGCTCAGGGTTTAGGGCCAACGGTTTCGGGATAAGTTTTGGAGATTGGATTGGGGTTTATGGTGAAGGTTCATGCATGAATATTCGCCTTGAAAACTGGCCCGGGCTCAGATGTTTTCGGCGGGGCTACAGCTAAGCTGATTGCAACGCAGAAAATTTTGGGTTAGGGGCTTACGGATTATAGAAGGGCGTTTCAAGTTTCAAGGGGCCCTGGTTCAGGCGGGATTGTGGTTAGGGATCAATCAGGCTTTGGATGTCATGCAACGTTTAACGTCAAGAACTAAAGTTAAACGTATCCAGGCTTACACGTACCTAGGGCTTACGGTGAAGGCTAAGTTCAGTTTTTTGGGTAAGCATTCAAGGATCGGGGGTGACATTGTTGTCAGGATTTAGGGATTGGATTGCAGTTGACAAGGGAAGGGGCGACAGTTTCAACGATTCCGGGCTAGCGTTGAAAATTTTGTCGGTCTCCCGGTGGATCTATTTTCCCGGGAGACGATTGAATGAATATGACGCCTGAAAACTGGCCTGAGCTGGGATGTTTTCAAGGCCAACGTTCGCAGTTTTTAGAGTTCGGGAGTGTTGCAGTTGGAGCACGTTATCCAAGAATAAATGCATGAATATTTTCCCTGCAAATTGACCTGGTCTGAAATCTTTTCCGGGGTTTAGGTTCACGGTTGAAGTCGAATGCATACAATCCAGGGGTTTGAAGCTGTTGCAGTAAGCGCTCAGGGTGGAAGGTTAAGCTTTACTGTTTTGGATTTATAGGTTTTAGGGGCTCAGGCTTGAGGGCTTAGGGTTACATTGACGGGTAGGGTCACAAGGATACAGTCCAAGGTTTAGGGAGGGCATTTTACGGACGATAGAACAATTTTAGGGCAAAGGTTGAAAGAAAAGGGCTCAGGGTTTAGGGCTCGGGGGTTTTTTACGGGGCTTTTCTCTAAGGCTTCTGCTCCGCAAAAAAAAACCTGCAAGGCGAAGTCCAGGGCAAGGCTCGGGATCCTAAACACAGTCAACCTTGCAGACATCCAAAAGCCTCACACCCTACATCAGCACCGGAAGAAAAACCAGGTAGGCCAATGTCGCAGATTCGTCTGCCAATTACTCCTTGCACTGCGCTCAGCACTTTTCACAACATGTCCGGCATGTCCTTCAATAGAACTTGTCCCTGCTGCTTGTACATGAACAGGATGCATATGCAGCATGTGTAAAGATCACATGTGCGTGCAGCCATCTCGGATCAAAGTAGTGAAGTATGTCACGTTGTACAAAGGTAAAATTTCAACTTTCAGTTTCAATTGCAGCGTACTAATAGCGACATTGCAGGTCTTTCTTTCTGGTTCTCTGTGTGTAGAACTTTGTAGCTCCGTCCGCGCCATACTCAAAAAGACGTTGGTGTGCTTCGCTGTGCTTCCCATTAAGTGCCCAACTTTGTGGCTAGACCCCAGTGTCAGCAGGTTATCGAGCCCAATTTTGTCTCCACTGGGCTTCTCACAATGGAATGTAGCAGCGAGCATCCGGCACAGAGCGGGGAGCTCAACCCAAACGCTGCATCTGGGCCACCTCCAGGATTGGGGATAGAACCTCACCGAATCCGTTTTGGTCAGAAAGGGTTCAGGAGGAGTTTCAGTTGCGACAGGCAAGGCCTGGCTTCGCCCCGGTACTAAGGCCACCAGAAATTGCAGCAAGAGATATCCCTGTGAGGGATGGCGCGGCTGAGCAGGAACTTCATCCTCCTTATGAGCTGGAAGCTCAGGTAATAGCTGATGACGCGTCCACGAGGCATACTGCTGGCGGCAGTATGCTGCGAAGAACCACTAATGCTATCCGAGAGGCTCGTGATCAGAGCTCAGTAGTACCGGCCACTACGGCATTTGGCAGTACTTCCGAAAACGGTGAGGTGAGACTTCAACAGTCTCCCGATAGGGATAGCATTTCAACAGCTGGACTAAATCAGCCTAGCCGTGCGGCTGAACCGTTTCAAGCGCAGCTGGATCAGCATGACAGCTATGTGTATGGCCTAAGAGTTAGTGCAAATCCAGAACCAATTGACTTGGCTCGTCTCGCTTCTGGGGAAGCGGAGTTTGTCGAAGAGCTTGAACAAGACCTAACTGGTGCTTTTCCGGAAGGTGCTGGTGCGGTGGCAAGCGGGGAACGCATGCCTACTGCCGACACGGGCTTATCTCATGTTCGAGCAGAGGTGAAAGAGGCTGTTCTTCAGCTAGCGCAAACCGGGTCATTAAGGCCCGATGCAAGTGCCACTATTCAGGTATTACTTGACCAGAACGAGGCTCTGCAGGATCGTGTAGGGGCTTTGGACAAGTCTCGTTCAGGTTCAGTGACCTCAGCACATACAGCGATTGAGGGAACTGGTGATACCAGCAATGCTGCAGATAGCAGCGGACCTGGCGGGTCGGCACTTGTTCAGTCAAGTTTAAAACACCACGCAACGGCTGGTGGTCGGTTTGTGGGTTTGAGAGAAGGTGAAGCGCCTGGTCTTGCACCTGCAGCAGGTGTGTTGTTTGGCGGTAGTTCGCAAGCAATTGCGGCTAGCGCGCCCAAAGTAACAGCTTTTAGCTCGGGCGGTAAAGGATCTGTGTACCTGCCTCTAAAAGTCTCCAAGGATCTAGGGCTAGCCAAAATGGTGTCCCTAGCGGTAAAGTTAGCCGGGCGCGGTGCGAGAGGTGTAAATAGAATTATAAAAGAAAAGTTACTTCCTTGATTAGGCGCGGCGCCGCGCGCGGCGCCGCGCGCCGTCCATGGCGCCGCGTCTAATTTTAACAGCCACAAGAGAAGAGCAGGACCGCCACCTGTGGCGTCGCGTCTAAAATAGAAGGAATCGGCAAAGGTGCTAGAATCTGGCCAACGAAGCAAACTCTCAAAGTTATACCTCTGGACGCCACTGTCCCAAAATCAAACATCCATCCTTAACACACCAGCCCAGCATCCCACCGAATTTAAACGCAGACAAAACTGGAAAACCAGAGGCGAAAGCAACCAAAACCCTGACCCGTTCGAAACTTAGCCCAAACTCAACCAAGTACATAATTCGCACGTTTTGCACACCTGGTTCCCACAGTTGTCTGCTGCAGCACTATGCTTTGAGGCGTTCAGTCTTCATCCTCGT
>CAJNIZ010002852.1:6658-25060 GCA_905231905.1 Symbiodinium pilosum | reverse complement strand
CCCCTATAATCCCCTACATAACCTTATGTATAGCAGTTTCCATGTCATTTTCCATTTTCTTTTCCATTTGATTCTCCATTATTAAGGGGGATACTAGGAGTCCTAAACCCTAAACCCTATATAGGGGTTTAGACAGTAGCTCACATGGAGCTGAGGATGCTTCTGCGGAAGCAAGATCCACCCGCGAAGCCACCGAGCCGGTCCAGCAGCCGAGCCTGCAGCGCCGCCAAGCCAGCAAAGCTTGGTTTTTAGGGTCTAGGGTTTAGGGTTTAATATGGGAATATGGGGTTTTAGGGTTTAGGGTTTAGGGTAGGGAATCTGGGAGTATAGGGTTTAGAGTTTAGGGTAGGGAAGATGGGAACATAGGGTTTAGGGTTTCTGGTTTAGGGTTGAGCGTTTAGGGTTTAATATGGGAATATAGCTATAGGGTTTTACGGTTTAGGGTTTCGGGTTTAGGGCGGGGAATTGAGGGTTTAGGGTTTAGGGTAGGGAATATGGGAATATAGGGTCTAGGGTTCAGGGTTTCGGGTTTAGGGTTTAGGGTTTAGGGTCGGGAATATGGGAGTATAGGGTTCAGGGTTTAGGGTTCAGGGTTTAGGGTTATAGGGTTTGATAGGGAAAATGGGACTATAGGGCTTATGTTTAGGGTTACTGAGGTTAGCAGGGAATCGGGGAATGTAGGGTTCAGGCGTTAGCTGTAGAGCAACCTAGACCCTTAAAAAAGGTAAAGGCACCAAACATTAGATACAACGCCTGTGTGCTAGTTATATTGGTTGCTCGAGGCAGGCTTTGGGTGGGGTGTAGTTTATGATTTTCTTGGTCATTGTTGTTTTGTTGGTATAGCTAGTGTCTAGGCTGTCAATTAATACTGTTGTTTGTTATTGGAGTTCTCAGTTTCATTTATACTGTCATGTGTATTGCTGCTGCTATTGTTATTATAGGTATGATCCTTCATGTGGGAAGATGTTGTCCGTTTTTTGTGGATACGATTTGACGAGGATTTTGGTAACACAGAAGCCTACATCATTATCAATATTGTGCTCCTGGTTCTTTGCATAATGATGGTATAGGGTTGCCTCGAAGAGACTTTACAGTTACATTAGTAGCTGTTCGGGTCCCAAATGCTTCGGTTCATGTAGGCCAACAAAGGGAAACCTGAGGGGGGGGGGTGTTAGGAGAAACCATGCGAACTCATCTCGATTAACTCTTAATGGTTTAGGGTTTAGGGTTTACAAGACCCTAAACCCAAAACCCTACCTTGTCCATATACAAGGTATGGAGCCCTCTGCATTGCACAGAGCTCTCAGATCCGGTGAAACCATAAACTTAAACCATCTCAAACCCTGAAACCCTTAAACCCTACACACCTCACCCCGTAAACCCCACCGAAACCCAAAATCCTAAGACCTGGAACCCTAAATCCTAAACCCCTTGAATCCCACCCAGGGAAGTAGTTTAGAGGGTTTGGCTAGGAATCAGTAGTCAAAGGGCCTTTGTAGGAATAGTAGTAGTCTAGGGCTTCCAAAATCTAAGTTTGCTTCTTGGGAGAGTCCTATGACAATGACTAGGGTTTAGGGTTTAGTGTTTAGGGTTTGGGGAGAAGCTTTGGGGTGTCCATCAGCAGGAGCCCATTGTTTTGGAAACTGCCAGTTGGGGTCTGGGTCTTAGGTGATCGCAGAGACAATTACCTGGCCAGTTGGGGCAGGGTACATGTCTGAATGTTTTTGGTGTCGGCGTCAAATTCCGTAAAATGATGTATGGACTCTAAACCCTAAACCCTAAATCCTAAACCCTAAACCCCTAAACCCTAAACCCCTAAACCCATGGACTTTGGCACCAAGACACCCTAAACCCTAAACCGCATTTGGTACTTGGCTCCCTTGAGTTTGACATATGGGCTGGGCGTCAGTGATCTTGACAGGTAACTAATTGTTAGTAAGCTTGGGCTTAGGCTTTCAATTGCAGATGTATATGCAGGGGTCATAGGGACTGCAAAGCCTAAGATTGATGTTATACGACTATATCTTTATGCAAGCAAAACCTATTCTATTGAGGTCCCTTCATCATTTAGGCCTCAACCCTAAACCCTAAACCCTAAACCCTAAACCACCTGACCCCTCAACACAAAGCCCACACCCTCATGGCAAAGCGCCTTTCTGTTGCTGCACAACCCGCACTCTGCAAAACTTGTCTGCATTTCCAGCTCCAGCTGTGACAGTTTAGGGCTTATAGTACCCTGAGGCTCTAACCCTATAAATAATACCTACATTGGGCCTTAAACCCTATAAATAGTACCTACATGGAGCCTTGGGGGTAGGGTTTTAGGGATTAGGTTTCGCGGTTTAGGGTTTGGGGCTTAGGGTTTGGGGTGGAGCGGTGAATCCTAAGACCCCAAGACTCAAAAGCTCAAAACCTCAACCGCAGACACCTGACGGTTAACCCTCTCTCCCTCTGAATGAATACCTGGACCCCAAGAGCATCTACAACAAAAGCCCTAAGCCCATTAAGGTTTAGGGTTTAGGGTTTAGGGTTTATGGCCAGTATTTTGCAGACTTTTGGGGGTCCAGGAACTTCAAATTGAACCTTGACCCTCCCACGTCCGCGATGCCTCATGCCTCTAAGGCGGTCTCCAAGGCCTCCGAAGCTCTGGAAATTCTTCAGGTTGTGCGCGAGGTGGAGGAGGCCACTTTCGTAATTGCCGCCAGGCCACTTAGGGTTCAGGGCTCAGGAGATCAAAGTTTGGGGGGATTTAAAGTTCAGGGCGCGAATCTTTTATGGTCTAGGGGCCGCAGGCAGTTTAAGGGACAGGGCTTTATCCCAAGCCCTCAACCTCACGGTCTCAGGAGAGGAGGTTTGAGGTTTAGGAAATTTACCGTGAAGGGCAGAGGAGTTTAAGAGTGATTAGGGGCTAATGGACCGTGAGAACCCTAAACCCTGAAGCCTAAACCATAAACCCTAAGCCCTGAAGCCCGAACCCTAAACCCTGAAGCCTATACCGCCTAAACCCATAAATCCATAAACCCTAAACCTGGGCCCCAAAAGTATGTGAAATAATGGCCTTTATGGCTGTTATAATGGGTTTAGTGCTTTTATGTTTTTCATACTTTTGGGGTTTAGGAAACCTTCAACCCTAACAGGGCTCAGGTCTCGCAATGTTTGGGGGTGGGCATTCAGGATCTGGGATGCGTGCGGTCAAGGGTTTAGGGTTCGGGGTGTAGGCTTCAGGGTTTAAGGCTTGGGCTTCAGGGTTTAGGGCTTAGGCTTCAGGGGTTTAGGGTGGGTTTAGGGCTTAGGCTTCAGGGTTTAGGGTGGGTTTAGGGTTTAGGCTTCGAGGTTTAGGGTTCAGAGTTTGGGGTTTAGGGTTGTTAGCCGTGTCATAGGGATTTTGGGCAATCATGTTACCTATTTTTGGTGGTTTGTGTTAGGTCGACATATGTGTCAGATGTACTCTGTCTACAGGGATTCAAGGGCTGACGTTGGGACGCAGCTTTAATCTCAGACTTCAACACGAAAAACCCTGCGTTTTACGGCTTAGGGTTTAGGGCGGTTCTCCTAAAGTCCATTGCCTTATCTCGAGAGTCCAAGGCTCAAGCATCATCCACACCCTAAACCATAAACCCTAAACCCTAAACCCTAAGCCCTACCATACTGAGGGCCCATGGCTTCAACATTGGAAGCTCAGGATAGTGCGACGCCGGACATGACCATCCTCGAGGCAGACCTCAAGTTGCTCGGTTAAGGGTTTACCTAAACCCCAAAAGTATGTAAAATAATAGCCCTTAACAGCCATAAAGGCCATTATTTTACATACTTTTTGGGCACAGGTAGGGTTCAAGGATTAGGGATTTAGAGTTTAGGGATTCAGGGATTTAGGGTTTTATAGGTTGTGGGGTTTTAGGCTTGAGGGTTTAGGGTTTAGATGGCTTATAGGGGTGTAGGATTTTTTTTTCGGATGTAGGATTTAAGGCTCAGTGGGTTTAGAGCAGTTTAGGATTTTGGGTTTAGGGTGTAGGGCCGGTTGAGGGATTAGGGTTTAGGGTTTAGAGTTTTGAGGCTTTAGGGTTTTGGGGGGCTCTCATACATGGCACGGTTTACAGTTTAGGGTTTAGGACGGGGGCCCTTAGTTACGCAACGGGACTTGAATTCCGACACCTACAATCTATAGGACCTCTAGCAATACTTCTCTCTTTAAAGCTTAAGTCATAACTAGGGGACACCTCTTCGTACAGTAGAAGCTTGAATTCTTGAAAAAAGGATTGACGTTTAGGGGGTGCGTTCTAGATGCCTGATAGTAATTATATACACCGAGTATATGCTGTCCGTCTAAGGGGGGGGGGCATAGCATTGGGTTGTAGAGTAAGGGGTTTAACTTGTTCCTGTCTTTTGAGCACCCTGTACCACAGTGAGGACTTCAATCCGTTTAAACGCTTGTGCAAATCAACTATCTAGCGTGCACCAGTCTTCTAAATCTGGGATAGTTAGGGTTTGCGTAAGCCACCCGGTTACATAACTATACTTACACGTCCCACAAGTACAATTTGAAAGTCTTGTAACTTACAACCTGACGACGCTTATCCCTGTTACAGCCCAACTCATAACTCGAGGACCCTTTTTTGTATAGGGTTCAGGGAAGTTATCCGGGTTGCAGCATTTGAGCCCGGGCTTCGCTTTGAAAGTTTCAACAAAGCTGCATTGAGTGCTCTTGAAGGGTTGTGGGCTCTAAAACCGATATATAGGTAAAAGGACTTCAAACACGTCCTTGCAGACCCTCCATAGGGCCCCTTGAAATGGCTCCTTGTCCCTTTATCCCTGGAATCCCTAAGGGCCGCCCTAAACCCCGAAGCCTAAGCCCCCGAATCCTGAGGTTTGTGCAGAGACCCGCGGATGTTGACTTCAAGCTGAACTTACCGACCTTGAAATCCATCTCCAGGCTTACAGACTCTCACCTGCCATGCCTGTCACGTCGAGGTTTAGGGTTCAGGGGGCGTTTACGCTGACTAAGCAATGCCTGCTGAGACTGGCAGGGTCCCAAGGCCAGGGGTTAGGGTTTAGGGTTTAGGGTTCAGGAAAGGTGTTTGGCTAAGGCGGGTGGCATCTTCTTCTTCGTTGCCGTTTTTTTTGAGAAGAAGGCAATTAAGGCAATGTTACTCAGTGTAACCACCACAAGATTAACCGAACCTGTACAGTCTCTACAAAGCCCGCATAGAGCCCCTAAACCCTAAGCCCCAAACCCGAAACCATAAACTCCAAGCCCCAAACCCGAAACCTAAAGCTCGTGCTAAGGATTGGCCCAAGCTTCAGAGCACGCTGCAGTACCTTGCCGGCCCTTAGGGCATAGGGTCTTCCTAGGGTTTAGGGTTTAGGATGTAGAGTTTAGGGTCTTAGGTTTTAGGGTTCCAGGGTTTAGGGTTCAGGTAGGGTCACGGAATAGGATGCTCGCGGGTGTGGGACACGCCCAGGCCGCTCGCACCGGCGCGCAGCAGTCAACCCACTCCACGACCACCCTAAGTTCAAACAATTCAGGGTTTAATGCCTAATGTCTTATGGGCATCCAGGCGGGGGCCCGGGCAGCGCCGACATGGGGCCCCTTAGAGCTTCAGCCAGCGAGCGCCACACGGGAGTCGCTTTCATTCACCGGCAAACCCTCGCAGCGAGGGGCTGCCAGACGCATTGCTTGGGAGGCGTCGAGGCTCCTGGACGTCCCAGGGACTGCCAGCAAAAACCTTCACGGAACAAGGGGCTGCCGCGTACGTGTCGCCTGCGAGCTTCTGTTGTGACGGGGAGCGGGCATGACGTGCTGTGCTTACAGGTTCTGGCTTTCTGGGAGGTTGTTTTGCTGGACCATGCAAGGACCGTCAGCGGTCACGACGTCATGTTAGGTTAGTTCCACGGCGCATAGTGGCACTCCGCTGGCCATTCAGTCCTGACCTCCAAGCCCAAAGCAAGGGTTGTCAGAGGTTCCGAGGCTGCGTGGTGCAAGCGCGGGATCCATGGCAATGGATCCAAGTTGGCTCTCTGTGAGGCGCCTTAGAAGCACCTACGGCCTCAACCAGCGAGGCTCAGGGACGCGCCGGCAAAAAACTGGCTGCCGCACGCCCCTGGGAGGCGCTTTCTACCTTCACAAGCAGAAACTCTCGCAGCAGGGCGCCATGGTGGCGGAAGTTGCCCAGCTTTACCTGGGCTCCATGACGTTCTTTGCCGCCCGCGAAGCTCGGGCAGCTTCGGGCTCCGCGTGGCGGTTGTCGAGCTCTCAGCTAAGACGTTGGGGTTTAGGGTTTGGGCTTTAGGATTTAGGGTTTGGGGTTTGGGTCTAGAATTTACATGAATTTACATTAGAGTTTAGGGTGTGGGGTTTGGGGTTTACGGTTTTACGGTTTAGGATTTAGGGTTGAGGGTTTGGGGTTTAGGCTGAGGGTCTAGGGCTTAGAGTTTAGGGCATAGGGTCTGCTTAAAGAAACCTATACCCTTACAACAAGGTAAAAATACCAGAACATTAGGTACAAAATCCATTGTATTAAGAATATACATATATCTTTATAGGCTACTCTAGATAGCGGGTTGGGGGGTTGGGGGGTGTTTGGATTTTAAGCTGTTTAGGGCATATAGGGTTTAGCATAGTGTCTGAATGTTAGAAAGATGAAGGGTTTTTTGGGATTTCGGGTGTAGGATTACGTCTAGGATTTGGGGTTAGGGGACTTGGGGTTTAGGATGATGAGATTTTGGGTGTAGGGAGGATCGTGGCGACCCCGACCCCCAGAAAGCCATAAGATGGGCACACGGTCCTAACTTGGGAGGTGGAGTTGCCAAAAATGGGGTATCATTTCCCACGAAGCACCAACTTTAGGCGGGGTACGGTTTAGAGTTTAGGGGGTGCTCTGTCGCAGGGAATAAACATAAGCCGGAAGGCAAGGCTTGGAAACCTCTTTAGATATATAGCCCGCCCTTAAGTAGATAGAATATGGAGTATTCTAATATACCCAAAGCCAGATTCTATCTACTTCATGGGGACCATAGCAACAAACCAAAACCCGTTGAAGGAATTACGCAAGTCGGCTGCAAAATGGAGCCCCGGATCTTCCTAAAGTTCTACGCTCACTTCGTGTCTACATTCCAGGACGCTTAGCCTGCTTGTGGAACCAGAGATTAGTTTGAGATATAGGGGTCCTAGGGATGTATAGCGAGATATAGGGAGTTAGGTTTAGCGCCTTTTTGGGATTTAGGGGCTACAGCCAGTGGGTTATATCAATGGGTTCATAAGCAGGGCCTACTTATGGCCCAGGTACTAAGTCCTCCCAGTAGGCAAAGGTTTCGGGTTTCGGGTTGGATTTCGGATTGAGGGCCATGTTGTAGGTCTTGAACTTGCTGGTTGTTAGCAATTAATGACAGAGCGGAGCAGAAATTAGAAGCTACCATTCGGGGTTAGGGCCTGGGGAAGGGAATTCAGAAATGGTCGAGGAAAATTGATCAAACCCAGAATCCTCAAATCCCATTCCAAAAAAAATGTATATGTATAGATTACTGCGATTATCTATGGCTACTCTAGGGATCGAATGCTTCATTTCCTATTAACAACCAGGAGTTCAAGTACAACGTGAAGGTTATGGTGTAGGGTTTTAGGGTTGAGGGTTCAGCCGTTCGGGTTAAGCATTTGTTTTTAAGAATTTTGGATTTGGAGTTTCAAGGCCACGGGTTTTGGATTTGGGAGCTAGGGTAGAGGTTTCGAGGTCTTTGGGTTTGAGGGTTAGGGTCTTAAGTTTTCTTGGGCTTCCCTGTATAGCACTACATACTAAACATCGGGTTCAGATCTAGGAATTTGGGAATTCAGGGCCGGGAGCCGGGACCTGCAGCGCGCAAGTAGGAACTTTGCTTACAGTTTGTTTGTCCACCACCGAAAAGGTTTCGGGTTTGGATTTTGATGTTCCCCCCTTTTCTGGTGGGCTAGGGTTTAGGGTGTACCAAAGGGACCGTCAAAAAATAAGAGCTATAATCAATGTTAGGCTTAGGCCTGTTGCCGCTCCAGAAGAACGCAGGCGGAGTGACCTGCTGGCCGGACCGGATTTCGATCCTGATTCCGTGAACCCTAATTTAACTCTAAACTAAGAGGAGCGAGCTTTGCTGCCACCCCACGGGGCACATCCGTGCTCTCCTAGAGAGACCCACCAAAAGACACTTTAAATAAAGCGCCTCGTTCCGACTCCTAGACACTGAAAGAGGTTCTCCACACTGAGCGTGCGTATATGGTCATGCAAATTTTCAGGTACCCTAAACAGTACCCAGCATAACCTTCAGGACCTAGGAATTAGGATTTCGGGTTTAGGGTTTCGGATTTAGGATGTAGGACGCAGCGCTTAGGATTTTGGGTTCGGTCCTGGTCTCTAATAGCCTCCTGAGTGGCCCCTTCAGAGCGGCCCCTGGTGGTTCGGAGTGAGGGTTTAGGATTAGGGTCTAGGGGTGTGAGGATTTCGCGCTGAGGATGTAGGATTCAAGCTTGGTCTACGCGGATGTCCGGGGGCCTCCCAGCGCTCTAAGAGGTGTAATGTCCCGGCGCTAGGGAAGCCCATGAGTCCTGCTTGGGAAGGGTTGGAGGGCCCTGAAATTTACTGCAGTTGCTCAGACAAGACCTTTTCTGCTCCTACTCGGTGCCCAAATCGTAGTATAGTGTCGCCTGTTCTTCCACCATACTGAATATGATGATCTAGGTGGTTGAGCCAAATCTTTTGCCAATTCGTGTTGGAAGCGTGCATTAACGTGCATCCATGAGCCTGGGGATGCATCCGCTGATGTTCTGATTAGGGGGGTGTCTTGTATCATGATCCATGCCGAAGAGTCTCAATATGATCATGAAGAAGAGCTGGCAGTCCGGCTCCAGGGCCCAACGGTAGGTAGCACTCCGCAACCACAAGTATCACCACCTGGAAGCACAATGTGACGAGCCAGGTTGCTCAGCCAAATAAATTCCAATCAACGATCACTCAAATCATTCGCCAGTTTGTGCATCAGGATGTGCATGTTCTGCTCGGGGCCCAAACTACATGATTAGCACCTCAATCATGATTAGGCCGCATCATGATGCGAACAGTAGCTCCGGGGAGGCCAGGGGTGGGCAATACACGAGCAGTCGATGACACGCCGCCCGGCGACCTGGGAAGGTGCCTCACTTGCCAAGGCAAACCTTAAGCCCGGAACCCCAAACCCTGAACCCTAGATCCTGAACCACAAACCTGAATTCTTTCCTTCACCCCGAAGCCATACGCACGAAGCTCCCCGAGGAAATCCGCGCAAATACATGAAGGCAGAGTGCGTCCTTTTGAGCCACGCAGTTGCAGGTTCACAAACCAGTCCAAGGTTCAAATTGACGTTCGAAATTGTGTTATCTACTCAGCTGCACTTACATTATCACAGGGTTTTGGGTACCCCAACCCCTAAACTTGGGACTCTGTTTGAACCCCATGATAATTACTGATACTTGCATAAGGTCCTTGATCCATGGCTTTGGGTAGCTCAAATGTTTAGGGTTTCTGGTGTCAGGTTTCGAGGGGCTAGCAGGATGTTGGGTTTTGGCGATTTAGAGTTTTTGATGTAAGACTTTGGGCTTGAGGAACTAAAGGTTCAATTTCGGGTAGAATGCATCAAGGCTCAGTGCTCGGCGCTCAGGTCTTAAGATATGGCCCCAAGCACGTAAGGTGTTGAAGGATCTGAGATTCAGGAACCATGACCGCATGTCAGATAACCATATGTAAGGAAAATGGCGGGCAGGAGTCCGGAAGATAGCAACACGACGAGCCTTGATTCATGAGGCAACATGTCAGGAAACATGCCACCGTCGTGGCAGTGCCATGGGGCCGCGCACCCCCACACCTCAGAACCTTAGGCTATACCATACCCTGCAACTTGCATTGAAATGCACCCTTTTCGTACCCTTCACCCCTTACCCTACCCTTCCCTTCCCTACCCCACCCCGACCCACCGTTACACCCTTCCTTGCCCGGCCCCACCCCGCCCAGACCCCTTCCCTTCCCATACTTCACCATAACCCGCGATGGCATCTCCAGAGAAGATGTTTGGTGGGTAGGGTGCGGCCGGGTAGGGTTGGTAGTTTTAGGGTCGGTTAGTGCAGGGCGAACGGTCGGCGGATAAGGAATATAATCCCCATATGACCCAACCACCAGTAAGTAGGGAGAGAGGCAGGGAAAAGGACAGACCAGTGAGGGCGTGGTCTGATGGATTGGGGGTGCTGTGTCAGGGAGTCAGAAGACGCTTAGGTTTTGTTGGGGGGTGTCATGTTTAGGGCATCTCAAAACTATACTTGGGCCCCAAAAGCATGTAAAACAAATGCTTTTATGGCTGTTATTATGGGTTTAGGGCTTTCATTTTACATACTTTTGGGGTTTAGGTAGGCGTGTTGTTCTAAGAGGGTGGCTCAGGAATTTGAGGTTGAGATTAGGGCCTCACTATTCATGGAATTTACCTTACGGATTAGGAATATTGAGGGTTTTGACTGGGCAAGGCTCAGGGTTGGCAAGGGCACGGCCTGAACTGATGTCTCTTTCGTGCTCATGTTTCGAAGCCCTTTTTTAGGCAGACTGCGGTAGTCTCCGCACATTCGGCTGCTGTCCGTGGGTCATTCCCAAAAGCATGGGGACTACAAAATGGATCCATTGCTTCATGCCCTGCTAACCAGAAGTACGTAAAAACCCGAAGCACCGAAAATGCGAAGCTGGAATCTGGAACATCGACCGTGTGAACGGGTGTCAAGAACCACCCAATGGCGACAACACCTTTATAGCATTTAGAGGAGAACTAGGTAAAGCTGGGTTATAGTTACCTTACGCCGCCTGAAGCTTTACACCCGAAATAGCTCAAACTAGCTCAAGATATACTACTTACCCTCAATTGGTTCGGGCACCCTTCACCCTAAATCCTGTTACCATGAACCTATGTGGTCCTTCACGTAGTCCTTAGCAGAACCGAGGTGGTGCGAACCATGGCACCTTCAAACGGAGTGATCCACAATTCCTTCAGCTTCAGCTCAAGAGCTTCAACAAAAAGGAGAGCTGTTAGGGTTTAGGGTTTAGGGTTGTTTAGGGTTTAGTCCCCCCTTAAGTAGATAGAACATGGGATATATGGGGATCTTATTATGATATACCCAAAGCCATATTCTATCTACTTAAGGGGGACTATAGGCTTAATGTCCTGTTCGGGGCTTTCGGCACACAGTGGACCCTGAACTCGGTTCAGGGTTCTGGTTGGAATTCGGGTAGGTTTGGGTTAGAGGATCTGGCTAAACATGAGGCCGTATGCGAGCTACTGTCAGCATTACAGGGTGCCACAGAAATGTTCAGGACGTATGATTTCTCGACATGCTGATTTATTCTGTGCACCCAAAATCGATTGATTACGTACAGAAGGTATTATCCAAGTGAGAATGTTTGTCGCCCATAACATTGGGAATCCAGACTTATAAGCTTTACCCGCTTAATTTCGTTCATAGTGCCCGTTTGGGGCTATGCGGAAACATACCTATAGAGTAGCGTAGACCTTTCAAATAAAGATACCAACAGATTAGGTGCAAAGCCCATTCTACTAGGTAAGTATGTTACTCTAGGTATAGACCCTAAGCCTTCACCTGAAACCCTAAAAACCAATATATTAGGTATATAGGTTTCTTCAGGTAGGGTAAGGAGTTCCATGCTTGTCTTGGGGAGATTAGTGCTCCCGCTGTGTGGCGGGAAGAGTTGAAAGGGTTTCATTTCAGCGGCTCCCCCTCAACCCTAGACCCGGAATCCTGAACCCTGAACTCGAAACCCTAAACCTTAGGCTTTAGGGTTTCGGCATGTTTCGGCTAGCTTTGAGACGTTTCATTCACTCTAATGCCTGATGAGGAGCATTGTGAAGTAGGCCGCCAAAGTCTGAAGCTCAGATCCCCAGACCCCCAATGATGTACCCCATATTCCCTATATAAGCTATAGTCTAAACTCCTTAAAGGAGGTTATATAGGGGATTATATAGGGGACTACTATAGGGCTTATTAAGGGGGATACTAGGAGTTTAGACTATAGCTCATATAACCCAGTATAGTAGCTTCCATTTTCCTTTCCCTTTTCCCAATTACAAGGAAAACAAACAGAAACGAAAAAATCCTGTTGACACTGTCCATGGGATCAGGAGGCTCATCCCACTTTGTTGGGTGGTCTTCAGAGCACGACTCTTGAGGAGAAGGTGGAGTCTAGAGTGGGTTTAGGGTTTAGGGTTTAGGGTTCCAGGACCCTCCTTGTATCCTTAAATAGGGGTATATGGTCCCAAATAGTGGGTATTTAGGGTATAATAGAGGGTAGAAGGAGGGTCTAGTTAATTTAGGGGTTAGATTATGGTCCTGCTGTTTCCTGGCCAATTAGCAGAAAGGTTATCCCAAATAGGCCTTAACAGGATATGCGTATGTGTTCAGGACTACATGATCCCCATAAGCCTCTGTGTGAGCACAGTTTTCATAGTTTCCCTTTTCATTGTCCATGTTTCTTTTCCAATGGATCTGGTGCAGGATTTGTTGATCAGGTAGGTTCTTATCCTGGTGAAGATAATGGTTTAGAGTTTATACGTTTAGGGGTTTAGGGTTGCGCATCAGGTTCCTCAGATGAGCGGGGAGGCAAGTCGTCTTGTTGGGATACCATCATTCTTTCCGCGTTCGGGGTTCCTGAAACAGCTTGTCTTGAAGGGCACATAAAGGGAGCCTGATTTTGAGAAACTGCCATATACGCATTAAATCGAATAATGTCGCAGTTGTAACGACGGTATATACCACTTGAATAGGAAGACAATGCAGGGACGCTCCGTGGTGTGGCAACGCCTGCCTCTGATATGCTGTACTTCCAACTGTGAAACCCTGCTTGGTGGTCCATAAGAACTTTTATACTACTCTTGTTTGCCATGCCATACCCCAATTTTAACTTGATTGCGGCACTTCAGATAGTTCGGCTCTACATACAGGCATAAGCAGCATGTATGTACCCATGCACCTCCAGTTAGATTGAAAACCTTCAGCAGTAGTTTTCATTTCTGCCCCATTAGCCTCATGTATCCCCTAGGCCGCTATATCTGAACCCTAAAACCGTGAACCCCTAGGCCCCCAAAGCCTAACAGTGCAAGCCATAAAGCCGCATCAATCCGAGGGGTCCCCTTTTTTGGGAGGTCAGGTTTAGGGTTTAGGGTTTATCGTTTAGGGGGATTACAATGTATTGGGGTGTGCAACGGACCTCCTGAGAGACTCATGTGCAGGGCCAAGCCTGGGCCCACCAGTCGGCTTGCATCAGATAGCTTTTGGGTTTGGGGCCCTTATAAGGGACCGTTCCTACATTATATATATATATGCATATGTATACACATATGTATATATATATGTCTTTGTAGTAAACGGATCACAATTTGTGGTCCGACTTTTGCATCCCACCTTAGTCCCTTAGGTTCAAAACCTTCAACATGTAGAGGGAGCAACTGGGTTGGGCCAGGGTTGGCTTTAGATTCGAGGCCGTGCGCCTTGTAGGGTTCACCCTAAGGGCCCAAGGTCTTAAATAATAGGGTTTAAGGGTCCACATACTATAATATTCATGGTATTTGGGTCCTTGGACCCTTGGGGTCAGGGCTTAGATTATTTAAGATTTAGGGTTTAGGGGGATGGCAAGAGGACTTTTGGTCACCCCACCCCCAAAACAACAACCTCATAAGTAACGATACGACCCTTATAGGCTTTCCATTACAGGGATTGGGGTTGCCAAAATACTCTTATCATTGGAGCGGTTCCAATGTTCAATAAAGAAACCCCTGCGCCAGGTAGGAACCCAAGAATGCCTTTATTTCAGGCGTGGAGCCTTCTACCCTAAACGGCCCGGGGGGTCAACTTGAACTTATATGAGCTCTAGTCTAAACTCCTTAAGGGCTATATACGGGAGCATTATAGGGATAATTAAGGGTGATGCTATAGGAGTTTAGACTGTAGCTCATATGTAAGTTCCTTATCGGCTTTCCAAAAAGTCCCTCGTATGCAGAGCAGAACCATTTTGAGCGTTCAAGGTGTAGGGTTTAGGGTTAGGACCATTTTGAGGTGTCCTCAGAACAGATCCATGGAACTTTTTTTTGGTCTTTGGTGCAAAGCTTAACCGCCTTGGTTTTCTTACTGATATTTCTTACTGGTTCTCAATAGGGATTAAGGGAATAATCATATATGTATATATCATACAGGGATTAACTGGGGATTATATCCCCTTATTCCCTGCTAATAGGCAGTATGTTTTGACACATGGAATGATCACTTTCGAGGACTTGGACCCTTAGGACACAAAGCTGTGTCCATAAGCCAATGTAACCAAAACAATCGGCCAATCTAGCCGCAAAAGGAACCTAATTTTGTGGGTCTCGTCGGGTTTCTTTTCTGTCTTGTGACTGGTTCCAGATCATGCGTATGAAAATACTTCCCAGGTCCTTCATTAATTGAGGACACATGTTTTATTTTTAGCTTTTTTTCGGGGGCGTGCCCAGTTATTAAGGTGAGCCAAATCTTAAACCCTATAGGCCTTAAACCCTAAACCCAACCACCCCAAGACATGAAAGTTCGGCACAGGATGATGAGGACCAGATCTCTGAAGGATACTCGGTATAACTTTTAGCCTTCAGGCTTTAGTTTCGGGTTTCGGGTTTGGTGTTCAGGGTTTAGGGTCAGGGCTCCCTGAACCTCAAAAGTTGTGGAATGATGTGGGTTGTTTAGGGATTCTGGGCTATCATGTTACTTACTTTTTGGGTCCAGGTCTTGCTGTTAATACAAGCCCGAAGGTCCAAACCCTGACCTCATGCAAAGGAAGGGTTCTTGTCGTCCCACAAAAGGAGGCATTTTGCCCGGTGTCGGCTTTAGGGTTTACCTACTGTTCACAGGCAGAATCCTGCATGCAGCTGGCTGCCTGAGCCCCAGTACTATACCTAAAACCTAAATCCTAAACTCTATAGTATACTTGGCCCAAGGCTCCCCATAGCTTCTGGTAGGTCGTGTGTATAGACTCTACCGGCCCAGGGCAACTAAGTAAACCCTAAACCCCAAACGAAGTCCTGGGACTACAGTGAAAACAGTGTTGGTCCAGTCCTTTTCATTATCCGAAATCGAGGCCCCACACGCGCACGAGGCTAAAGCGCCTAAACGTGGCTTAGGATGTAGGGTTTGCAGCAGAATTTGGAAGAGGGATATCATTGGCCCCCTGCAGGGTAAGATCAGAACTTCCTTGCGCCATAATATTTCGAGATAACAGAGTACCATCTTGCACGGCTCAACCGCCAAAACAAGCACTTGCACCCAAAACATGACACTCCCAACAAAAACCCTAAACCCTAAAGCCTAGACTTATCGGTTGATATGAGCCATTCTCAAAGGAGGCCCCCCCACCCAAACCCGCCAGCATGTTCCGATTGCCCCCAATAACATGTCTCCAGATGGAGCTGCGGTATTTGGGGCCCAGATCAACCTGTCCCTAAGGGTCCAAGGACGCAACTCATAGGGACCCTCTGAAGGGGTTATAGTTAATTATAGGGGTATATATAGGGACGTATGGGAACTATATAAGGGTCCAAGACCCAAATAACAGGGTTTTAGGGCCATCTGGTACGTTTTTTGGTTTGGAAGTTCTTGTTCTATCTAGTTTAACTCAAAACGGCCCAAAGTGGTGTCCCAATAGTGCTGATGATGTTCGCGCGCGCGCCTGCGCGCGCGACTCGCACAGAAACATCATCGGCACATTTGGGACCCCATTCTATCTGAATGGGGACCAGGAGGGATCGAAAAACCAAGATAAGCCATCTAAAACAGCATCGGACATGGTTATCTGCGCAGGCTGACCATGTTGTAGCCCACAGGGACAGTTCTGCAAATCAGAAGCAACTTTTTAACGTGCTTGCTACCCGACAGCGTTGCCAAATCACAGCCCAGGAGCCACAAATGTGCTGGAAATAAGGGCAAAACACACCAAAAACATGCAATATGCACAGTTTGTAGTGTTTGGCCTGGGCAATGCACGCCAAGCCCTTTTCATGCTTGTCATGCAGTGCAAGTGCTACCAACACTGGTATTTACAGCCACAAACACAGCCCACAACGCGTATTTGGAGCGTTTTGCTGAGGCTTATGGCACTTTTAAGGGCCCAGCAGCCCGCAAGAGCCAGCATCATGAGCATCATGGGGCCTATTTGGGCCACCAATTTCCTTCTTGACACCACACATATGAGGTTCCAACAGCCATCCAAAACCTCACGTATGTTGAAGTGTCCAAAAGTGAGAAACGAAGGCGCAATTATGCTGATGATGTTGGCCCGGAAAAATTGCCCCGAACCCAGTATTTGGGCCCTAAAGCCCTATTACTTGTTGGGTCCTTGGACCCTTAGCGTATGTGATAGGCCCTAGGCTCGAAACCCCAGACCTTCAATTGCAATACCCGCAACTCCTCAGTCGCCAACATGCCTTCGGGTACGAAGTGTCTTAACATGTCTTAACCTCTGAATCTTTGGGGCAAAAGGGCTTGTTTGCTTCTGTTAATGACTTGAGGGTTGTGTGGTTGGATAGCCGAGTGCGTTTGCAAACCCAAGTGCGC
Source organism: Symbiodinium pilosum (assembly GCA_905231905.1). Taxonomy (NCBI): domain Eukaryota; class Dinophyceae; order Suessiales; family Symbiodiniaceae; genus Symbiodinium; species Symbiodinium pilosum. The sequence continues at coordinate 8,442 of CAJNIZ010002852.1, read as the reverse complement.
CATCACTGAAAGAATCCCCACAGTATTTTGGCTCCACGACTCGAAATGTTCTGTTCAAGGAGAGCCCACCCAATCCGGATATGGGATTGTTGCTGCTACTAGAGTCCCTCATGAGACCCCAAGAACTGCAAACCTTGGAAATCTATGAGAGACTCTCAACATTAAACATACTATACGAAGGTTATGTCGGAATTTCGAATCAACAGTAGGACCTCCCGTGGCACCCTTGGAGTTAAGGGTTTAGGCCTACCTGGACCCCAAACATATGTAAAATAATGGCCTTTTATGACTGTTATTATGGGTATTGGGGCTATTATTTTACATACGTTTGGGGTTTAGTTATCTGGTTCTAGATTCCTTGTATTATAACTCGGGTATATGGCAGCTCAAGTAGACCTCAAAGGGATATTGGAGGTGTTATTTTCTTAAGGCCCTACAGTACCTGATTTACAGAACCCTTCGTGTCCGTGTCCAGTTTCCAGTGTTTCGAAAAGCTTTATCCAAAGGCTGCAGAAATCCTAAATCCTAAACATATTGGCCTCAGCCGAGGGAGTTTGTTTGCCAGGCTGATTTCTTCTCACTCGCAGCCACAAACCCCAAATTCTAGTTTGGAGGCTACTTTTTCCAAACTTTGAAGCCCTTCAAAGCCCAAACCCCCTACACCCTAAGCCTTACAAACACTAAACGCACTGAATCAAAAAAAACCTTCAATCCTAAGCCCTCAACCCTAAACCTTAAATCCTACTAAGCCCTACAAGCCCTATTCCCTACAACGCCCTGTTGCCAGCCCTCGGCCCTTTGGCAAAAACACCAAACCCTATCGGGTTTAGGGTTTAGGGTTTAGGGGCAGGCTTCAAAATGATTTACATTTTTTACTGGCCTCAGTCCCTGAAATAATCCTTATAAAGCCATGAAGAAACTCATGGGGCCCCCAAGCCTACCCTAGTACACCCTGAACCCGGGACCCTAAACCCGGAACCCCAAACCCCACACGCTAAAGTCGAAACCTGAAACCCTAATCCACAAAAACTCCAAACCCTAAACCCCGAACCTAAACCACGCAAAACCTAAACCCCAGACCCGAAGCCCTGGACCCTAAACCGCAAGGCCCAAACCCAAAACTCCAAACCTTGAACCCGAAACCCCAAACCACAAAATCCTAAACCCCAAACCTTAAACCCTTGACTCTAAACTCTTAATCCTAAATCCCTACCTAAACCCCAAAAGTATGTAAAATAATAGCCCTAAACCCATACCAGCCCTAAAGGCCATTATTTTACATACTTTTGGGGCCGAGGTAAACCCTAAACCTAAAACCTTAAACCCTGCGTAAACCGAGCTGGTGGCTGCAAACCTGACACGACGGAGACCGACCTCGGGGGCGAGGCGCGTATTGTATTATAGGAGCCCAGGAAGTTATAGTAGTGAGGGCGCATGGTTTTTTGGGGTTAGGGGTGTACCCAAAACCCTAAACTCTGTAGGGTTGAGGATGGTTTAGGGTTTGTAATTTAGGTATGTAAAGGGCCTACACAATCAGAATAGACTGTTGGGGTGCAGTGGGTGTGTTGGGTTTAGGGTTTAGGGTTTAGACAGTTCCCCTAAACCTAAACCCAGCATGTTGCAGGTTTTGGCAGTAGCCCACTCACAGTGCAGCTTCAGTTTTGGGTTTTGGGTTTGGGTGGTTCTAAGATTTGCGCATTTAGCTGTACCTAGGGGAAAGATGCCCAATAATGGAGTACAAACTTTTTTAGGGGTTCATGGGTTACTCTAAACCCTAAACCCTA